>JAWLRI010000215.1:11053547-11087147 GCA_034781795.1 Crypturellus tataupa
TCCTTTTGGTCCTGCTGTACTGGAAGGAGCCTTTTGTGCTGCCCTTTGCACCAGCTCTGGGAAGGCTTTGACTGTCCTGATTCCAACCTCGTGCAAGTGGATAAGCGTCCCTGTGTTCCTCTTGGGTCTTCTTCATTCCCTTTAGCTCTTGTATGCTTTTACTATTATTATTGTTACTTTTTGTTACTGAGTTTTGTCAAGAACTTATTTTCCAGACCCTTGGGGCCATTCTTAAGCTTGGAGGAGGTGTTTCTTGGGTATCAGCTGTTCTGGACTCCGCTTGTCTCCAGGACTCATTCTGTCTTTCAGTCTATCTTATAGAAAAGCTAATTTAGTCTGCAGAAATTTGTTCATGGTTTCCTTTGGACCCTTTCTGATTGTCCATAGGTCAGAGTAGGAGTTAACAAGCTTTACTCTTAGCTGCTATGTTAAACTGACATGGAAAGTCAGAGAGAAGATTGAAAATGCAGCCTTGTGCCTTCTGGCTTTGTGCAGTTTCACTGTGATGTCATTTTTGTAATCAGGCACTATTTTTCCACAGGATTCTTTCTGTTTGAGTGTACATAAAGCCATTAAGCCATTCAGAACTTTTGAGTTGAGTTGGTTTTGTTTCTTTGTTTTTTAAGCATGCTTAAAGGCTGATTTTTCTATCACAGGGAAACATGCTAATTCTTTTATGACTGTCAACTACCTTAAAACCTTTAGGTATATCAGGAAGATTGTCACTGTAGCTACACCGTAGTTATCAGACCTATAATGGTGATTAATTAAAATTGCAGGTGTAGACCAACCTCTTGGCAGGTGGAGGGATTAAATTTATTTGTGGGCTTTACAGTAGCATTCGCATATATTCATGTATAGCAGTGTTTTGTCTGAGCAGGATTCAGTCTGATTGAGTGTTCTGGAGATGAGCAGTGGTTTTACAGCTTTAATAGAAGCTGTTAATTGAGAAATAGAATTTGTGGTCACTCAGAGAAGTTAGTTGTACCTGGGATAATTCATCTGCCTTTTATAAAGGAATGTCCCACCCTATAAACCAATTCTGGAAGGGTCAACAAGAGGTGAATAGAGGTGGTCTTCATGGTCTTAAAATTAATATATAGGAAAATAATGTAGGAGTAAATGGTTCATCTCTTAAAATGGAGGTCTTTATTTTTGGGGTTCCATGGGAATCTGTAGTGGGACCTATTCCATGGAGGAAAAAAATGATAAAAAAAATATACCTATATATAGATTACATATACTTAAGTGTTATATAAAATCTGGGAGAAGAAATAGAGAGGTGAGAACACCAATCGTAGGAAGTTATTTAGGGTAGTGGAGACATGGGCAAGCTGCAAACCATTCTCAAAGGATTCTAGGAGTAACTGGAATGAAATGGCAGAATAAATTCAGGATAAACAAGTGTGATATTATCTGGATGAGAAGAAAACATGAATCCAACTTCATACTGAGCCAAATAACTGACTCTGAACTGACGACCAAAATCTTGGGGTCTTACAATAGCTCCATGAGAGCATCAATTTAATACGCATCAATTACCCAAAATAGAGTCAAAAATATTAGAAATTAGTATAAACAGAATGAAGAACACAACACAGAACATCATTTTACCACTTCGTAAATCTGTAAATTTTTTCATTCCCTAGATGATGTATGGAAGTCTGGTCCCCTCGTTTTAAGAAGAAAACAGTAGAACCGGAAAAGATTTAAAAGCCCAAGAAAGGTGATGAAATGAGGAACAGCTGATTAGGTTAGGACTTTGCAGCCTGGAAAGGACAGGCTCTGTGTAGCATGGATGAATAATAACAACTTCTCAACGACTCTTCTGATGAAAAGTAGGTAATTCCAAATGAAGATAATAGAAATTTGGATTCAAAAGAAAACACATGAATTTGGTTTTGCTGTAGCTGTGTGGACATCCTTGCAGGGCAAAGGAGGTTATGAGTTAAAATTTTATGTGAATTCAAGGGGAGACTAGGCAAGCAGAGGATACCAGAGAAGGGATAGTGACTTCAAGTTCAGATACCATGTTTGGACCCAGAAATTTCCTGACCTGAAAGTTGCTGCAGATTGGGAAGGTGGCTAGGGAAAGCACATGTGCTCTTAAATTTACTTGGACCGCTTTGACCGCTGATTTCCTTTCTTTTATCACATGAGTAACTCAGTAAAACCCTGTGAAATCTATATTTTCCTGGCTTATTGTGATCTCTTCTAGTTGCACTTTGACCTTTTTTGATCCTAAGTTCTGCTACTCGTGGTCTGTGACCTTTGCCATTTTGATCGTGTACCTTTCCAGGATAATTATGCCGAGTAAAGGAGTACTCTACATTTTATTTGCCTTTATGTTCATTTTTATAATTTCTTCTGAGAATTCAGTGTCTGAACTCCTACCTTATCATCTCTCTTTGTCCTTTGTCTTTCCCAATTGTTCAGCTACAGATTTCTTCATCTCTCTTTTTCTTGTTGTTGATACCCTATCCTGTCCTTTTGATTCCACTCTACAAATGTATAAATCAAATTTCTGTCATGTCTTCCCCCAGACTTAAATGTATTGTGTATATGATTGTAAGTCTAAATTCTGAATTATATATGCAATATAGCTGAAGAAGATCTTTTATCTGTTGGGCTGTTTTAGCCCTTTATTGTCAAATAATGAGTTTGTTCAAAGTCTAGTGAAATGCACAGAAGCAGGATCATGCTTACAAAGCATTCATTGATTTACTTGGCAGGAGTCAAGTAATTGATTAATTTAAATTGATTTTTATACATTTTGGCTTATTACTGCAGCACAGGAATCTCGTTTTAGGTTCACCGTCGCTTTATTAAGAAACCTGTCATCCAGCTGTAAGTGGGACATGTTTCTGTGCACATCTGTTATAAAGTATTTTATACTTTGGTAACTTTTTTACTGCCACAGCCCTAAGCTGAAGAGCTGTAACAGTACCCGAAGCTCATCAGAACTTTTGAGTGGACCTTTTTCTTAAACTGAGCACATGAGCTCATCTGAGAAACTTGATCCGAATTGGCCCTGCTCTAGTGAGTGTTGCCATAGTACTTACGAAGGTCCTTTACAGCCCCTTTACATGGAATCTATGATTCGGTGTGCTATAAACTCTTTCTTTCTCTCTTTCTTTTTTCCTTTTTATAAGACTCAATTTCTAAATGGGAAAAAGAACTGTTAGATAAGAAAGATTGCATTTTAAAAAACTTGAAAGCATATATTCTTATTTATTGTGTCCTTGTGCTGTGCATCTTTTTCTTTAGTGTTATTCAGTCTCTATCAGCTTCTATTAACTTCCTGGCTGACAAACTGGGTTTCAAGGAAGTTCTGTTTTTCTTCATATCGTTTTGTTTTGCTTTTGGTTATCTTTGATGTTTAGCTGCGTATAATCTACCTACTTTTCATATGAGTCTCCTATTCTCATTGGATTTTAGGCTTGCTCCATAACATATCAAAAAAGGTGTATTGAAATAAGTGGATAAAAATATGAATAAGAAAAGTGAACAGCACGACTCAATATCTATGACACTGTATGTTTTTATAAGTGAAAGGGAAGAAGAAAAAGAGCCTATCAGGAATTTAGAATACTAAAATTTCCATGTGAAGGAAAGACTCAAGAAGGAAAAGGCTTTAGTGCTGAGACATGTTTTGCAATTTTATTATAGAATAAAAAAATCCAGCACTTGTTTCTGTTAACATCTTCAGGACAGTAAAGCAAATTCCTGCCTCAGCTAGAATGCCCTCACCTCAGTAAGTACACAGAAATACTGAGTCACCTTAGGAGTGAGTCAGTGTCTTATTTACAGGTTACAGAGATGCCACCAGTTCTTTTTATTCAGTCCAGCTGCACCTGGATGCTGCAACTGAATTTGTAAAACTGCTGCACAACACTCTGGAGTTTTTAACTGCCGTCCGTCATTTTTAACAGCTGCACAAATAGCTTCCTTTAATTAGTCATTCGTCGTCTGTAGCAAAATAGGTTGGTTTGTCAAATTTTGTAGCGCAAGTGAAAAGGGCCCGCTGGAAATTTAGAATAATGTAGAATATCAGTGCTGAATTCCAAATCCAATCCTTACTTTAGGCATAATTGATATTTATATTTAGGGATTATGACATAACTGTTGAATTGCAAAACCAATGTAAGTTACAGGTTTTTTTTTTTTGAATCTACAAATAGCCATTTTTATTCATTATGTTGAAAATTCCTATACTTTTTGGAATTAGGGAACTGTGCAGCAAATGGTTCATTTAAGTAAATTATTTTCATTTTAGTACATTTTAATGTACAGGGTTTTTTTTATTTATTAGAAATCTTAATTATAATATATACTATCTGTATGCCTGTGCATGAAATGGTTAATATTTAAATTCAGTCAGGAGAGTAAATGTAATTTCAGATCATTTTTGTAAGCATTTTACATTAATCTGGTGATAAGTGCAATATTTTCTTCAGTCTCTGAGTTATGCATGCTCAAATATTGATACAGGAATCAGATGATGAAAAATGTTTTAAATAGTTTCATCTTATACCTTTCTCTGTCTTTTTTTCTCCATATATATATGTGTGTGTGTGTGTGTGTGTTTCTGGTTCCAATTTGAAAAACAATGTGGCTTGAAGGAAGTGGAGCAGAATGTTTGAGTTGTTTATATTTAACAAGTTATTACTGAAATGTAAAAAGCAAATATATTTTTTGCTAATGAGTTTTAAAGCTGAGAATTTCAGAGAACCTTTTACAGATAAACTGAAGCAGAAGCATCAGTGAGAAGGATTTAATTTAGTCTTAATTAGATAATACTGTCCACCTCCTGCTTGATTCTACTTCTTGATTCATCTTGATGAATTCCCTTTCTATAATGTTTCAAAAAACAAACAAAAAAACCCTGTTGAGTGGTATACAAAACTAGATAAGGAAAGACTGTCAGGAACTGCTGATTGGTTAGTATTAAATATAATAGCTGTTGATATTAATAATGAAAGGCAGCGAAGTGTTGCCTAAATGAAATCTAAATAAGTTAATCCATTTGTGAAATCATACAAGTGAGAAAACTGCTTTTGAACTCTCATTTTAAAGGGTACTTTGCTTAATTCCTTGGTTGAAAATCATCACTCTCAGCCCTGCTGCTGTTGAGGTAATGCAGTCGTTTGATTGCATAGTGAGGCTAGAAGAACTGTTTCTTTTAGAGCATAATTGTTCAAATGACTCCTTGGTCATGTACATATGACTGTGTATCTGCCTTGTCAATAATAACTAGCACCAGCAGAACCTTGTAACTGCATGAGACACTGACATATCGTGTGGCTCTTGTTTCATCACCTTCTACCCCCTTAAAGACTCAAATGCAATGTTTTGGTGAATGAGTAGATATGTGCATGAAAAGAATTCCTTCTGTAATTAGCAAGTAGTATTGTTCTTACTTAGTGGACAATTGTATCAACTAAAGTAATTTCTGATTACATGCACACTTTTGACACGGTGGAACACTAGAAGTCTATTTTGGCATGCTTATATAAGCTTTAGTATCACATGTAAATAAGGGCTTAGGATTTTATAAATAAATGTTTCTTCAGCACTGCATTGTTTAACAATTTGCAAGGAGTTTTCAGGATAATTAAGATAACTAAACAATAAGATCATTTTATCTTACTTATATAGTGTGTTCTCATTCTTGTAACATGTCTATTGGAAAGCAAGTCCTTATGACTGTTAATTGAAAAGTCATTTGAAAAATGGCTCTTGGGACTTTGGTAGTTCTCAGAAATTTCTAAATTATTTGAGACTTTCAGGCCTAAAATTGTGCATCCAGAGGATCTCTGCATCTCTATCTATGTCTGTGCTGCACCTCTACATACGTCTGTGCTCTAAGTTATATGTGAGAGCAATGTGTTTATGTTTTCATTGTTTGTTTCATTTTTTAGCAATATAGTATAATTATTTTCTTCTTCATGCCTTGTTTTGTGACAGGATGACGAAGTAGTACTTCAGTGTGTTGCCAGTATTCACAAAGAGCAACGAAAGTTCTGCTTGGCAGCCGAGGGACTTGGGAATCGCTTGTGCTTTTTGGAACCAACATCAGAAGCTAAAGTAAGGATTACTGAAGGAGATACTCTCAGATGAAGTAACTGACTGATGAGCTAAACTACCTAATAGTTGTGAATACTTATGTCTCCATAATTTGATGCTGTATATGAAATGATGAGAAGTATTGAAAGAATATTTTCTAATCTTCTGGATTTTTTTTTTCGTAATTATATGCTAAATCAGAGCTTCTTCCAGTCAGTTTTCCCTTTGATGGTAAAGAACATTACATAGTTAAAGGACCATATATTGAGATATACTTTTAAAATAGTTTTTCTTTTTTCTTCATTTTATAATTTCGCTTTTTATATGCTTTTCTTGCTGTAACCGTATCTGCAGATTTTTTAAGAGATTCTAACCAGACTTTAACTTTTTCAAGTATATTTATGGGACATAATTGTAAACAGTATGAATTCACTAACTTTTAAAAATGATTTTCAAGACTATCCATACTCTAATAAGATTAAAGTTCACCAAATAACTTCTTCCAACCTGTTGTAGATTCTAGTATTTTAGTATCCTGGACTGACACTGTCAGAAGTGCTGTCTTCTGTTAGTGACTGACTTAAATGTTGCTTCAAACAGGGTTACTTAAGCAGATAGCTTAGATTCCTGGGAGCAGAGTTATTAAGTGATTGAAAGCCTTTAGAAGTAACAGGTAGCAAAAGGAGAAAAACAAAGAAGCTAGAATGCTATGAGAGAAAATGAAAGTAAATAGAGTAATAAGAGGAACATGGGAGGAGAAAAGAGGGATGAAAGTTGAGAGTAGCAATAAGCAGAATGTTAAGAAAAAAGGGAGGGCCTATGCTTGGGCTTCTGTTTTCTCTGCATCATTTTCCTTGTTTAGTGTCTCAATTTCTTTTCCCTCTTTCCTGCTCAATTACCTTACATTTGTTACCTTTTGATTTTTGCTGTTGTCTTTTTGTAGCTTTTCTTTTGAAATTTTGCCATGTGGTCCTATTTTTAGCCTGGGTATTATGACTGTGCTAAACACAGTGTTTATTTACATAGTGTGAGAGGTCCTTGTGTAGAAACCTCTCTTATTTGAACACAGGCTGCTGCGTAATCTTCATTCCTTTGCATTGGCGCAGTTGAGCCATGATACTTCAGCTGCTGTGTACTTCACAAATCTCAAAATAATCTTTTCATATTCTTAAGTAAAATTTTTTCATATGTGTTTTCAAGTATTGTTTTAAAATTCTTAAGCAGTGATGGCTTCTTAAAAAACAAACACTTAAGTGTTTAATAATGAACAGCTCAAGTGCAGTGTAATATATCTACTACTCTCTTGACCCTCTTCATCCATAAGAGTGTTTGCCTCTCCTAGCTGAAGAAAAGGAAGAATGATATATGTGACTATAGAATCCTGTAGAAGCACTTTATATTCTGTAAGTATGGTAGTGTTAGATACTATCACAGAAGTTACTGAAGTTTGTTGAAAATTACGACGCTAGCAAAACTTGTAGGTAACTGCTTTAAAAGAGTTGACTGAGGAATCTTCTGAACTACTAATGTTTACACTGTAGACATTGTAGAATTTTGAAAAAGAGATATGTATATATGCAAGTCTTTGGAGAGAAAAAAAAGTGTAAATGTGATTTGAGTGATAAGAGAACACAATACTTACCAGTGACCCTTACTGTTATTTACATTTACACAGAGTTTTGGTAGTCATATTTATTTTGGAAATAAAAAGAAATTTAAAATGGCATACATCTACTGGACAACAAACTTATTATTGAGTAGATGTATTCTTAATTGAATCCTAGAGGATGCTGTTTTTAGTACTATGCTGTTGAGTTTTTTTTTGTCAGTTAAATAATTTATCATTTATCATCATTTATCATCAATTTTTCAGATGATAAAAAGGTGATAGAAGACTGGAAATTTGGTAGTTGATGAAGAAGTCATGTCCCACATAGAAATATGTGTAATCTCTTGCACATTTCATTACTGTCTGAGCATAGGCTAATAACTAAGCATGTAAATATACATACAAAATGGGAAACTCTATTCCTGTCACCTGTAAAGGTGAAGGTCACAGTGGCTGTTTTGCAGTCATGAATTCCCTGAGTACTGTTTTACTCGAGAGCTAATATCCACTTTGGAGACACATACAAAAGAAACTTGATGGAGAAGTTATGCTACTTTGCAAGTGTCTATTTTGTATTAGCTCTATTGCAATGCTGCTGGAATAAAGAATCCAGTCGGCATTCAAACTCATAGGTATGTTGATAAATCACACCAGGAAGTGATATGAGAATCATGATCATGTAAAAGGAGGGAACAGTACGTTCAGTTTAAAAAAAGGAAGTGATGGACACCACCCTTAAGTTTCTAAAATGAGAGCATGGGTAACAGAAGTCCTTTGAGAAAATAAAAGTATAATAAAATCCAAAAGAAGTTAAACATTCTTTCTTAAAAATAAATTGTCCTCCCTGTTAGGATTGTTCTGTTCACGTATGTACATGCCTTTACCAAATTAGGAATGCTACTTCTGCTGCTTTTCACTAGTAAATTGCACTGTGTCTTACAGGAAAAAAAGTCAATATTCTTATTTTAAATAGTAGATTTGGGCAGATGGATGTAAAGTGTTTTACCTAAGTCAGCAGTCTGTGGATGTTGTAGTCTGTTGTCCTCAGTAAGTCAGACTGTCTTTCTATAAGGTATTTTGAACTACCTATAAGGTATTTTGAAGGTATTTTCTACTGAGTAGAAAATCCTATATATTGCCACATTTCTTAATTTGTAACAATGTACAGCCCCTTTTTACTGCTTTCTTTTAGGTTTTTATTTTTCTCTATCTGGTTACTGCCCAACTCATGTCTGATTGTGCATACCACATCAAACCTGTTTGTGATGTGCTCTAAACAAATTTCTTAAGGAAGATAACAGATGAAAATACAGTCATTTGAACCAAATTCACTTTGTTTAATTTTTGTGATAGAGTTATTTTAAGACTTAAATGATCTGTTGATCATTTCCAGTTTGGTAGTGATTTTTATTTATCTTACCACTTAAGAAAGGATGCCTTTATTCTGCTTAGTATGTTGGTGGAAAACTGTTACCAGACCTGAAAGGCCTGTTTGGAAGTAGTCTCAGAAATAAACATTTACTTTTTATAGAAAGGGCAGCTTTCAAGGTAGGATGGTTAATTATTTCTTCAGATTATTGGGCAGATTCATATAAACTTCCTATACCAAGTTTGTCTTTTGATTTATCTTCCTATATGTAAGGACAAAACTGTATAGAGTTGTTCTGGAAGAACTGACTCTACTGACTCTAAAGAAGTATTTATTCCAAATTCCTGCTTTCCTTTGTCATTTAACTTTCAGCCTGTTCATTCTGCTACAGTCATTTACTTTTTATGAATTACTTTGTCAGCATACCTTTAAATGTCAAGCAAAATGTTGTATGTTCCTAAGTATGAAGTACCATTTGGCATTTTTCCTTTGTTAACCATGTTTGAAAGTGAAGTGATTCTGTATGGCCATTTTAGCTTTTCATAAATTCTTATACCTATTCCCACTTTGTAACATGTTTCTGAAACCTCCTCTTGATATGTGAACAGATTTTGTTTTCATTTCGGCAGGAGGATCTCTGATGTGAATATTTCTCATCTTTTTTGCCTAATGCTCACAGCTCCCTGTTCTTATTTCACTGATGATTCAGTGTTGGCATTTCTGGATTTTTATGGGATTCCTTAACAATACTAAATTGGTCAGAGCTGGGAAAAAATATAAATTAACAGATGGTGGAGATTTTATTAAACCCTTTTCAATTGTGTAATTATTAAATGTATGAAAGTGGTTTGCCAGGCAGAGATTGTGGAAGCAAAAATATCAAACTTCCAAGACAATTCACTAGTGTCATTTGGGAAATGAAGACCTGACTGACTCTGTAGTCCAGTTTTCAGCTTTTATTTGAGCATAGAGTCTGGATTAATTAAGGAAGCTGATTGCTACCTAAGTCATACACCCACAGCATAAATTACATTTCAGTCATACTGCTTTTGTCAATGGAATTTAACAAAAAATTTGCTGACATTCAAACACAGAAATGGTGTGACTTGAACAGGATGTGATAACTTTAGTATGTAACATTATCTTGCTGAATGAGAGGCTAGTTCATTTAAAAGTGGGTGGAAAATCCTCAGTTTTGTAGTTCTCCCTGTTAATATATAGTTAAATGGACCATATGTTATGATAAAGAGTAAGAAGTGAAAAATGACTTGTGTTAACCAAGGAGGTAGCTTGTTTTATTGAAAATACTTCTTAATTCAAATGTGCTATGTGATCAGTGTAGTTAATAGATGCTACATCATCTCAAAAGCTTCGTATAGGATGACTGTAAAATATATGTTTTATAAGCAGCTTATACAGCTTACTAACCTGCTAAGTGCAAATAAATGCAGCAATTGGTGCTTTTAGTGCCTTGTCTGATTCTTTGATAAATAGTGAGTATCTAATGTGGTAAAATTTTCTGTGTTCCTAACAACTTTAAAATATTCTAAATAAGTGTTTCTGGATAATATATTTCACTGATAAATAAGAGGCATACAATCTAATCCACTTTCTGTTGTAATTTACTACGGTGGGAAATAATGCCCTCTTTTTGTCTGGTTATATATAAAGCCTTCAGTGTAACCTAATAAAGAATGGCTTTGTGATTACAATGTGTCTGTACACGTATGCATATACTAAGGTGATACACACATAAATGAATGCACACATGATGCACACATAAATGAACAAAGTAACATCCCATAGCAGGGATGAGTAATGAAAAGAAAAAAGCAATTTACTTTATGTTTTTGTTGTTGTTAACAGTAATAAGGCTATTGACTAGAATGGTTAAAAGATTAGGTATATATCTGCATCTTTTAACTCAGATAACGGGTTTGGTTGATTGTTTGGTTGTTTCTTCCTCCCCATCATATCTTGATGGCTCAGAAAGTTAATAGATTGAAAAATATGTTTGTTATTTTTTGAAATGATTATAAGTTTCATGTTTCAAAAGTGAACAGACATACTGATCCAGTTATGCAGGGGAAGGTCCCCTGAAATAGGTTTTGTTATTCTTTGATGTAGTTCTGAATCCTTTGCATTTAGTGACAGCTAAATAGGTATGTTCAGATCTTCAGCGTTATACGTCAAATAGGATCATAAGCCCACTCTTCTGTTTTGTCAGTGTTGTTAAACAAACATAGTAATTGTGGTTTGACTCTAAAATGCAGGAAAGCATGCAGAGAAAATCCTGAATATGTTTTATTTCAGTGTGAGGAATAGAGCTCTAAGAAAAAGAAAGTTACAGCACTCAAACATTATGAATAATGGGTTTATACTATTTTCACAAAGAAAACAAATTCATTCTAATTTTAAAATAAATTAATGATGTGTAACGTGTATTTAAACACACTTTGCATCCTGTTTTGCTCTTCTGTTCTTACACTATGTTTAATTTATTTTTACAGTATGTTCCTCCAGACCTTTGCATCTGTAATTTTGTACTTGAACAGTCCCTCTCTGTCAGAGCCCTACAGGAAATGCTGGCCAACACAACGGATAATGCTAGTGAAGGGGTAAGTAAACAAATACTACTATTTTTTCAATACAGGTTCTCTTCATTTCTTTCCTCACTCCAGGATATTCTAGGAGAGAGCTCGTGATAGTAGATTACTCATTTTTCCCATCACAGGAATTAACTTAAAGCTTTATATCATCTCAAAAAAATTGGTGCATCAGTTTGACATTCATGATAAAACTGACATATGTTTGGTGTTTTATTTACTTTGTTTCTACGGACATTCAAGGGAGTGAAAGAAGTTTCTGCTTTCTGAAAGTGAATTTCACTTTGCAAGATGGGTTCTCATGTGACACAAAATTATACAGATGTTTAAAATGCTTCTAGACCCTCTAGAATGAGTCTAGAGTGCTCTAAAACTCATGCTTTGTCATGTAGATCAGTAAATACTAAATGAGCCAATATTATTGGTGTTATTTTTATCTGAATAACATGGCTGGATAATTTCAATTAAAAAAAAAAAGAGAGAAGGTTGCTGGTTAGGAATGATTGATGAGAAAATATAAAAATGCATTTTTTTTGCTTTTACAGTTTTATAATAACATGCTTCGCACTAACCTTTTTGCTAGAGCATTTCAGCTATGGAACCTTGATATCAGTTCAGTTAGGAAGTATATGTATTTATGACTTGTAGCACCAGCAATTTGACTGAGAGGGTATAGTTATGTAAACCATAGATTTATATAACAGTGAAGGGTTTGGATACAGGCAGAGGGAGTGTTCCTACTGTCTATTTTAGGCTATTTTTATAATCTATACGTTATATAGAGAAAGATTGTATGTATTTCAGAAGACAAAATTTAGGAGCTGTATTTTGCATTACAGTCAATGGATAGTGACAGGAAATCTATAGAAGAATAGGTTAGGAAGGAAAGCATCTTAATATGCTCTCTGTATACATTTTGTATTGTATACATACATACCATATGCATAGCATGTATGAATATGTGGCATAAACTGATATTAAAAACTAAATTTTTAATGAATATATCACTCATGAATACAAAGTTAATGAGCTATGCAGATTATTACATTATTACAAGTGCCCTTCAAAGAACATATACTGAGAAAAAGTGTTCATCTTGTGCCTGAACATCATTTTTTACAGAAATGTTGTTCTACAAGTGCTCTAGAAATTTAAACATTTGTGCTGATAGTATTTTTTCATTTTGCTCATAAAAGTATATATCCACTTCAAAGTTACATACAAATATTGGGAATAATTAAAGACATAGGCTCCAGAATTTTGCTTGTGAATTCATATATGTCAAGCAACTTAGATATAAAGCATAAATATTTAGATTTAAATCATAAATAAAGGCAGGCATCAGCGATTGATGTAGTTATTAGTTAGAAGATGGCTATGGCAATAGAAATCTTGATTTTTACACTGCATCAAAATATATAACCTTATTGAAAAATGAAATTCTATCTATATTTTTCCAGAAATGTATTGATTTGGGCAGCATTTCCATAGGGAAGATTTATGTGGTTAGTGGCTAGAATACTACTCTACACTGTAAAATTCTGGTCTTGATTCAGGTTATATTATTTTGTGTCAAAGAAGGAGTTGAAACACCAGACTCTCTAAAACTTTATGTTTTAAATGCTGAGCTGAGAAAAGTTTTAATTTTCAAGTCTTGTTCTAATTTCTAAGCATTTTTTTCTTGAAATTGACTTTTAAATGAAACAGACTTACGGCCTACAGGCTTGGAAAGAAAAATCATTGGTACCTTTATTGATGTAGTGAAATTCAAGGAGAAAAATGTAATTTTCTCTTGGAGAGTTTCTGCATTGCTGCTTAGTTCATTCAAAATTGATGTTAAACTGAGCGTTTAGACTAGGAAAACATGTAAGAGGAAAGCTTTAATCATATTAAAATTGATACAACTGTACAAGTCTAGATATTTTTACATATAGGTCTAACCGGGTGAAGTATTCTGTGCATGTGTGCATTCATAAACATTTGCCCTTGTGGCAACTCTGTAATGAGGCTGAAATTCATGTTTCCGGTTTAACAGGGAAGATAGACTATGCGTGGAGAATGCACATGCTTATTAGTTTAAATTGCCTGTATTATCCTGTCCTCACTCTCCTTATTTCTTACGTCTAAGCAAAGAAAATACTAAAAGTTACACTAAAAGTCTTTTTTCACAAAGAGCTTCATGATTTTCTGAACTTTTCAAATAAATTAAACAGATTTTTAGGCAGAGAAGTGGAGAAGCTGATACTGATTATTTGGAAATATATGCCATGTAAAGGTAAAGGGAAAAAAATGTGCAAAATGATGTTCCCGAGTGCATATGATAGAAAAAGCCAATCAGGTTGATTGCTGTCTAAGAGAGAGGAGTGTACAATGTAATAAGGAATACCAAGAATTCCCCCTTTCCTCCATCCAAAGACAAAAGTATGACTGGTGATCTATTTCATTATCTCTCATTTTAGGGTAAGTACATGGTCACTCTTTCTGCCTCAGTTCTTGCTCAGAAATATAATTATGTTAAACTACTGCAATATTTGTACTATATATTTGCTTTCAGAATTAACATTTTACTGGAAGACAGTAAATGTTACACAGCATATCACTTACATATTCTAGTCAAAGTGAAAGTTTCTTCCAGTGGTATATTCTTTACAGCTTTGTATTGTTTATATTTACCTAAAGTTGATTTTAAGGTACTGTTAAAAAAAAAGAAAAAAGAAAAAGAAAAAACAGCCTAATGAGCAAAAGCAATATTGAACACACACACACACACACACACACAATTTTCTCACATATAAAATTGTATTACAAGTCACCATTTTGTTTTCCAACTTGCTGGCCTAATGATTTCTCTGAATATGTTATTTTCTTTATCAATGCAAGTATATGGTGCCTGACACTTCTTTCAGTTTTATTTGTGATCAGCTGACACCTTTCACTTGGAAAATGTTCAAAACATTTTGAATCTTTATACATATTATTTTAGTTTTAGCTGGGATCTCAGACGTAAATCACTTTACACAGTTAAGAAGAGATCAATATGTTATGTCTTTCAGGAAGTGTAAATAAATATTTTTAAATAAATACATTTTAGATAAACAGTATCCCAGTTTGGAATTTATGGTATCTTGCAGGATTAGGTGGAGCAGTCATATACACAAACACATACACTTGCACACAGATGCAGGTGCGTGTTCTCGCATACATACATATACATGAAAATAAATCTGTGCAATAATGTAAGAAATTTTATTTCTGGATCAGAAGAATTTTGTACACTCAGAGAAGGTGTACTCATAATTAGCTGCTGTCAAGAAGCTGTTAGAAAAAATGGACAGGTGATTTTCTAAATTAAAGAACCCAATTCTGTTTTGATTATGTGTGTCAAAACTACCAAATCAAGTGAAATGTTTTGTATCATGAGGCATAATCATTAGCACAATAAAAGCAAATGACATGGTAATCAGTAATTTAGAACTTGATATCTCAAAGATAGGTCTTTTCTGAAGAATGTAATTTTTTTTTGATAGATGTTATGTATGAAGAGATAATTTACAGCATGAAATGGAGTAATACATATCCTAAACTGCTGTTTTATATTCTATTCTTAATACAAAGGCACTGTTAAGAATAACATAATTGCTAGACTTTTTGTTGGTTTGTTTTGATTCCACTAGGTTATCATTCCATTGAAATGTAATTACTTTTCCTCCATGTTAAATTTGATTTGGGACACTGTTCTGCTGCTACTTTCAAGATTCCTAGATGAAAAATGTAGCTTATTTGTTTTGATTAAAAGCCTTAAGCCAAAAATATCATGAGATGCTTCATGACTTCTTTTCTAGATATACAGTAAGTTCCTTACTGTGTATCTATTACTTTGTTACTACATGCAGTTTTACTGTGACAACCTATCTGTGACTACAATTGTTTTTATTGTTAAGATTTTCCTTATTGATTAAAGTAAAATTGTAATTTAGAAAACAAGTAATGAATACACTATTAGGTAATGTCTTTTCTGTTTTCCTCCCTAAGCAGTGCACTTCTTGCTGGATACATAATTGCAAGATTAATCTTGCAGGATACTTTATTAAAACCTTTTTTTATAGGTAACATATTTTGGAAAAGCTCTTGTCTCTCTGTTTTTCTTTGTTTTATTGAATGATTTCTGATCACTTTTTTAATGACATCTCAAAATATACTATATTCTCTTTCATATTCTCATTTATTGAGTACTTTTCCCCCAGTGTGAGTAGCGACACCATGCTTTCCATAACTGGTTATATTTTGTCTCTGCTGAAGAAATGTTAGAAATAGCCTGGGAGTTTGCATAACTGCATAGTTCATTATGTCCCAGTAACACCAATTTCATTAAAATCTCTTCGCTGTCCTTGAAACGACCAGCAGAGTGAAACCTCTCAAATTGTTAATGATAACTATCATATTTTTTTCTGCAGCTTGGCCAATCTCAAACATTTTCTTTGAAGGTCAAAACTTCAGTAAGTAGAAGTTAGGGGTTTTTTAGCTTGCTGCAAAGAAATCTGAGAAATTTAACATAATTAGGTGGGGTTTTTATGTAGAAATATTTAGTATACCTGTAATTATGTTAAATTTCTCAAAAAAATCACGACATGAAAATATAGAAGATTTTCAGTATTACTGTTAGCATTTTAAAGCTTAAATTCTAACATACTCAGTAACCAAATCCTTGCTAATATCTTTGTCATTGTCTAGCAAATTAGAGGTAGGATTGTCTTTATTTTGTTGCAGTTGTCGTGAAAGACCTCGATTTAACTGCTTTTTGATTTTTGTTGCATCTGTTGGACAAACAACATTTCATATTTAATCTTTTGAGTTACTATTAAATATTCTATATGTTGAACTACCGAGCGTAATGTTTTTTTCAGTTGCATGTTGGTCCTCTGTCGTGCAAGCTTGTACACAGCTTGTAAACCTATTGATGATATTGATAACTAATATATAATTTGCAAATGGAAAAGTCATTTGTCTGCATATGTAAAAAACATTATTTTAGTTACAAAAACAACTTTAATTATCTTTCTGTCCTCCACATAAGTCCCTTGTATTGTCCTTAAAGACGGTCCTTTCTAACAATATGTAACGCACTAGAAACAGTCCCTGTTCTGAAGGTCTGTTTTTGGACATGATCTTTTGTTTTTAACATTAGACTAAATAGGCATGAAACAGAACAGCATAACAGCTAAAAGAGCTGGACCTAAAATAAAAATAATAATAATAAAAAAGCAGTGTGCGTATGTATACGCACAGTTTCAGTATTCCTGAAGACTAAGCAGCTGCAACTTTTATGATCTGGACTGAGAGAAAAAATGAAATATAATGTAGGTGTCCCTAGTATGTGCTTAAACTATTTGGGGCAATAGATGTGTTTTTCCTTTTTTTGGATTTCAGTTTTCTGTGTGCATATATATATTTATACATGTATATACATATTTTATTATTATTATTTTAATGCTTCTGAAGTTTATAAGAAAGGTAAGTAGAACCTTATTTCATTTAAAAGTTTTGAAAATTCTGTATATTCACTTCACTGTGACGAAAATCAGGTCACAAAATCTGTCTGTGACCCAGCACAGTATTTTTTTCACTTTGAAGCTGTTTGCCTATTGATGTAGCTATCTCATTATTTTGAATAGTCATAGTGTTTGCCCACCCTATACACTTCCAAACTTGCTTAAATATCTTCTATACACTTCCAAACCTGCTTAAATATCTTCACTTTATATTTAGACTGTAATAATTCTTTTCATAGTTGCTTAGTGCTAATCATAGACTAGACAGTACAGTGAAGTTTTAACTTTTTATCATTTTTTATAGGCAGCTCAAGGTGGCGGTCACAGAACCCTGCTGTATGGCCATGCTATACTACTTCGACATTCGTTCAGTGAAATGGTAGGTAAAAATGCATAACTGAGTAACACTAAACTCTAACCTTAATAAGCACCTGAAGTAAATAAACAAACTCAGAAGTGTAGTCTTCATAAGTTCTCTTCTGAGCTAGATGATTTAGGACTATACTTTAAAAAATGTCTAGGAACTTAGGGAATCTCAGCAGGGTGGTAGTAGCCCTTACATTTTAAATGCAAGTTTTTTGGTCCATTTCCCTCGAATGTAGCTGAAATGTTTCTTTAATGATAGATTGTTTCTAAGTCCTTAGGAATCCAATTTAATGTTTTATTCCATTAGCAAGTGGCTGTTTTCCAAGAAGAATTTGTCTTTTTTTTTTTCCTTTTTCCAGATTTTTTTTCCTGTAATATTTTATAAGATAAGGGATTCCTTCTTACTTTATTCCCAGAGACTATACGTACAAATGTCCTCTCTTCAAACCACCTTTTATGTGTTTTGTTTCATCAGCCTGTAGAACTGTCAGATTTTAATTTTTATTTTCTAGGGATCTTTGACATAGTCAAAAAAATATCCATGACATTACTACACTACATTGTATTAGTCTTTAATCTCTCTTACTTACATTTGGGAACTGTATAAATCATAACTGTGATATACCAGAGCTGCAATTGCCATCTGGGAGATTATTGCTTTTTGACACTCTTGATACATTTTCAGAAAGCAAATGTGTCTTACAGTAAGACTCTAGTATACTTGTTTGTTCCAGTCTCGTAAGGTTTGTATGTGAAACTTTACCATTTAGAAGGTGAGAGGTGCACATTAAAATGCATGCTGAATTGGAAAAGGATTTTAATGGTTTTAAGGAAGTCAGGGAAAAGGTGTGTACAAATGACAGTATATCCAGTTTATTCAATTTATCCATTTAAGTACGGTTGTCTAGTGGGATAGAGTAATGTTAGCGCAACATTGATTTGGGATGTGTGTCAACAGGTATTGTTTTTTGTTTCTATAATTTCACTGTGTTTTGCAGTATTTGACATGTTTAACAACATCAAGATCCCAGACGGATAAACTTGCATTTGATGTGGGACTACGAGAAAATGCAGCAGGTACACCAAGTCTCCAAGAAAAACGTGTCACACATTTTCACTTTACAAAGAGGCATTGTGATTAATGGCCTTGTAAGCTTGTGAATGACACCTTTATTTGTCCTTTGGAAATAAGATGACTAGGAAAAAAACTGTTTTAAATTAACTGATGTTGTAGAAGAATGTCCAGTTGTCTTTGCAAATAAAGTTATTTACAGCTGCTGGGCCACAGCAGGGCTGGATAATAGTTGAAGTTCAAATTTATGACCCATAAAATTAAAAAAAAATGTGGTGCATTTATTTTCTGATTGTATTTTTTGAAACTTACAATAGAATTAATGAATATATGACAAATATTTTTATCATCAGTGTATTTGAAATATAAATTATAACTTTGCAAAAAAGTATGCAACACAAGGAAACAAGAAAAAAATGTAATGAGAACAATGCTAAAAAAACTGTAGGAAAATAAAAATATAAAATGTTAAAAATAATAATGGGACAGAATGAGAGAGAAACAACAAAAACCAGAAATGATGAGAAAGCTTTAAAATCTAATTAATAGATTTCTGGGAGTACTGCCAGAACAAGTGTTTGCCATAGAACCCCTTTTTTTTTAAAATCGTACTTCCTTGAAATCACATATAAATTCTCAGATGCCAGTGGGAGCTGTGTTAAATGAATTTAAAAGCAGTCCCACACCCAGAGCTGCACATAACTGTTTATGCTATATTCGCTGTCGCTTGAATTAAAGAACAGAGCAGCATGTGACCCTGTGAGGCCTGTTCGGAAAGATAGACCTTGAAAGGAAAACTCCACGGTTCTATGTTTATATCTCAGTAGTGTGAAACCTCATATAGAACAAGTGTTTGTTCCAACAACTCTTTATAGTTTTTTCAATTACTTTGCACAATGCTTTTTCAACTGCTTAAAAACAAAGTCAGTTATTGGTGATGGAGAGGCACTGTAGTAGCTGTGGACCATGATCTTTGAAACTTTCTTCTTGCGTGGTTGTCACAGTGTAGATATTTTGGTGTCTTTGAGGCTTTCTGTTTTGAGTGAAGGATTTTTTTTAATCTTTTGTAGCCGTACAGAAAAGGACCTCAGACAGATGTTAGCGGCTGGTTACTTGTTTCTGTCTTTAGATGCTGTCTTGGAAAACTGAGACCATTTTCTCTAGTCGTGTTGATTCTGGGAATATATGTATTCTATTCCTCTAAAAATAACTTCAGTGAAATCAGTCTTTATAATTTTAATATTTCAAAGTTATTGTGAATGTGTCTGCTGTGCCCATGAAACTTGATTTATATCTGTAGTTGTCAGATACCTCAAATTTGCTTTACTGTATACATACAAGAGGACTGCTGTATACCCAGGTAAAATATTAAAAATAACATATAAAAGGAGTATTTGGTTCTGTGCTGAGCATTTTGTTAACTACTACGTGGTTTTAAACCTCATAAACTGAACCTCTTAACATCTGTAATCCTATGTTCAGTATTGTGCATGAAATTGGTGCCAGAGTTTATAATTCAGCAATATTGTGGAGTTAGGAAGCATTTATTTCCAAATTCTGTAACATAATTGTAGCTTAGGGTGGAAATGTGGACATACCAAGGACAGTGAATATAAATGTGAACATTAAGTAAAAGAAGATGCGAAAAGTAATAATTAGGCTGAGGTATCTGTCAGCAATTTATTGGCTATGGGAATCTTGAAGAAAAAGAATTTTCTGGCCAGTGTTTTGTAAGCAGTTAGTTTAACAAAAACAAACAAAAATACGTAGTGGACTCAGAAATGAAATGGCAAATATCTTGTAAAACAAATTTTCATTATGCTTTTTCAGTATTGTGTAAAAATATCCTTAAATGTCATGGGAGGTGTCTGTTTGGAATAGGCTTGATGAATATCTCTGCTCCTTAGGTGAGGCATGCTGGTGGACAATACATCCCGCTTCTAAACAGAGGTCAGAAGGGGAAAAAGTTCGAATTGGTGATGACCTTATCCTAGTCAGTGTGTCTTCAGAAAGATACCTGGTAAGTTTTTCTTTAGGAAGTGCTCACAGAGAGGAGAAGACACAAATTAGCCTAAGGGGAGAGAAAAAGAAAGGAATGCCATTACACAAACACTTAAAACCAAATATTTTCAAAGCTGGGAAAATCATGCCTGTTTTTTTCCCAGTGAACAGTTTCTTCTCTCCCCAGGAAAAGTTCTATTGCACTTATCCTGAGATATTTTTCAGCATTTTCCATCTCTGGGAGATGTTATTTTTTAAATTGGAAGATTTCTGAGCTACTACTGTAGTCTGCTGATTAGCTTTAGAAAAGACTTTGTTTTCAAGCAAGTCAATATCAATCTTTATGACTAATTGTGTATTTCTACTTTATTGTGCATTGAAAATGGAATATCTTTTAAAATTTTTCCACATTTGCCTTTGATTATTTTTCTGTTTCTGTCTTGATGTTTTAGCATCTCTCCATGTCCAATGGAAGTATTCAAGTGGATGCGTCCTTTATGCAGACGTTATGGAACGTACATCCTACATGCTCAGGAAGTAACATTACAGAAGGTTTGTTTTGGTTCCTTTTATTTAGAAATATATACACGTTACATAACTTTATACAACTTTTCATAAAACTTGAAAATGAAAAAACACTGAATATCCAACTGAAATGCTTAATAAAAATACAGAAAATGAGCGTAGTCTCCTAAGCTAAGGATAATTCTAATGGAGGGTAAAAGAGAAATAACTCAGCTAAAGGGTCTTCTCTGAAGAAAAGCTGAGTCATATAATTCTAGATTAACAAAGTATAACAATCTGAATGAGAAATGAAGAGAAGATTGGAGAGAAATGACTACAGAATAATGAAAGCAAGTAAACTTAGACTTCATAAAGGACTTTAAGGGAACAAAGCTATAGGCGTAAGCAGTATAGAAAACAGGTTTCTGACACTTCCTATTTAATTTTCCTCCTTGTGTGTGTGTGTGTGTGTGTGTGTGTGTGTGTGTGTGTGTGTGTGTGTGTTTTAAAGGATATTTCCTCAGTATTCTTTCTGGATTTCCGAGCCATACTTCCTTACAATTGTCTATCTCTGTAATAGTCATTGAAAATGAGCTGTTGAAAAGAACCCTCTTAGTCAACCTTGCATTCCACCTCACATAGTCAGGATTCCTTTGTATTTACGTGGTTGCATTTGTCAAGCATATTTGAGAAACCTAATTCTGTAATGAAAGGCTCATTCAATCATTATTACTCCTTTTTTTCAGTGCCATACTCTATGGAGACTGATGTAAGATTGCAGAAAAATCAGTGAAGTCTGAATATACTCAGGGAGTTTATACAAACTGAAATATATATGACATCCCGCAGGCCTTCCTGAAGGAATATTTTATAGAAAAGACAGCTAAAACCTTTGGTGAGATTAGAATAGTACAAAAAAAGAAATGAAAGAATAAAAAGCTGTGACTCACGTTCAAGTTACTCAAGTGTGAATATCACAAAGAATAGCAGATTTTCAGCAAAACTGCATTAAAATAATGTATGCAGCGGAAGGCAGAATAAAATTAGTGACTTTTATATTCTTGCTAGCATGAGAAAATGCTTTTTTTATGCATGAGAAAATGTATGAGGCATTGGAAATACAGGAGATAGTCTTGATGTAACATGAAAAAGTGAAGAGGCAATTTGGAAAATCATCGAAATGGTGATTCTGGAAGTAATCAATATATAAATTAATCCATAGGCATTTTAAAAGGAATAAAACTTTAAAGGAATAGATGAGTAATCAGTGCTTCAAAAATAAAAATATCATTTATTTTAGGAGGGATACAAAGGCCCATCATATATCAACTCTACCAAACACAATTGGAATTAAAAATTACTCTCTGCTATCCCCTGATTTTGTGCATGAGCACTGCAGGTTCAGAATGCTACCATCTCCTCAGCCGTAGAGCCTGAATATTGGAGCAACAAGGATCTCTGAGGTTTTCATATGTCTTCCATACTAAGGACAGGTTTTAAATTATAAAACTCACTTCAGCTGCATGATGACAAACCAGAGGTTGTACCTTTCCTCTGCTGTTTGCTTGGAGTATCAGCATTCCATGTTCATGAATGATAACAGTCCTCAAAGCAGGACTGTTTTATATTTTTCATTTTATATTACTTAGCTAAATCCCTCAGACACATATGCTTTTTGGCACATTTGATCTTAAATTCAAAAATACTGACGTAATAATGTTGTTTTAAGAAAAACTTGCCAAATTCGTTGACAATGTATGTTGAATACATACCACTTTTAAAAGATAACTTTATTATACATGAGATTTCCAGGAATTTACAATTCTTATGTTAATTTTTAAATTTATTTGCTACACATAAATGTGGACATCAACATTTTTAAAGGGATAAGCCATGGATTCCATTAAAAGAAAATAAAACTTAAATCTGCATGAATCAAAGTGGTTTTTGTGCCTAACTTGTCAGTATTGAATTAATTCTCTTTTTCCATTAAGAGTATGCATTAAGAAGTAAAACATTAATGGAGATAATTTCATTTCCTTGTTCTTTCCTTTGTAAAGTTTTTTAGATTTGTTACAATTACTCTCTTGATTTTCAAAGATTTTACTGCTAATGCTATGCATGTGTGTATGGATACATGTAATTACATTTATATTTTGCTATCTTTTATAAATGTGTGTATGATAGTTTTAAATAGGTGAATAAGCTTGCTGATGTGTAAGTTAAAAGCGCATTTTGAAAATAATTGCATGAGTTATGCAAAGGATTTAAACACGGGCTTCATATAACTGTGCAAGCTATTTTGTGCAAGATTTTTCTTTCTTGGAATTTATTGATTTTTCTTATGCAAATACTGCAGTTCAATTTTTAATTGCTTACTGCAGCAGAGATTTGCATATTCATTCTGATACGTGGCCAGAAACTGAAAGTAATTCTGATTATTTCTCTTTTATGGCCTTTGCTGTATGTATGTGTTTTATTAATTGTCACCTGGATAATTGTTAGGTACTGTTTTCCCAATTTACAAACTAATACTGTCATCATAGTATCTAGGTTGCTCTTCCCCTCCTCCTTTATACATATTTGCCTTTGTTCTTTGTAAAGGCATTAATTTAACGTACAAGGTCAGAACAGTTGGGACTGATGGGCCGATGAATCACTCTCCTCCTACACCTCTATTTTATTCTTCTCTTTTCTATGAGGCAAATTGCATACTTTTGGCCTGTAGTCTTTGTGTTAAAAGGGTTATAACATTAGCCTCCATTAAGCTTTATCTTCAGAACAGGTAAGTGCTTTTCTGTTCTTTGTCACCTGCTACTGCTGTGCAGTTTTGATTTTGACACAAATATTAAATGTCAGGACAAACTGATAAATCCACCAAATCCTTCTGTATTGTGTACATGTAGATGTTTTTAATGGAAGAAAATTCTTTATATTGTCCTAGAGCAGATGGTGATGCAGTTTAGCTTCTACTTAAAGCATTCATTTTTCAAAAGAGTACGTATTGTAGAAGTTCTCATTTTCCTTTTCTGCCTTAGAATCCTATTTTAATTTGTTTAATATTTATATTTTTTTACTTTAATTTTCAACAGTTATTGAAATAAACAGAATATAAATAATTCTATAAATAATACATTTTTACAAAGCAAATTTCTTTAACTTAAATTATGAACAAATACTTAAAAAATAAATTTCAGGCAAGGATTTAGGGTTTTTTTTTTTTTTTTTTAAGAGGAGATGATTTTTATTTTGTTGGTGTTAAAACAAATGAGTGAATCTGATTCTTCTACAGGATATCTTCTTGGTGGGCATGTGGTACGTTTTTTCCATGGCCATGATGAGTGTTTGACCATTCCCTCTACGGATCAGAATGATTCACAGCAGAAGTGAGTGATGGTGAAATTTGTTTTCTTCTCAAAAAACAAAATGAGCTAGTGTAATCTCTGGAGATTAATGTTTAATTAGACATTGAAACTTTTAGAAGAAGCTGAGAGACCTGCTAAGACAGAAAATCATTCTTAAATTCTTTTGTTACTGTTTTCCAACTAGATTTCAGTGCAATATGCTGCTTGGCATTACTGTGGACTAATATTAGCAGAAGGTAATCAGATACTAGGAGGGCAATAAGGTAATTAAAAATATTCTAGAAAAATCTCTGAAAGCTCACATTCACACTCTAAAATTCTTTTGTGTTTTTTAAATCTATTTTGTACCTTTTTGCATGTTCTTGCTCTCCAAAATTTGATTTTTAATCTGATTTGATTATTAAGATAATTAAATTTTATTATCTAGATAAAGTCATGTTGATGTCAAACTTAGATATAAGCTTGCTATATATTATGAGTTATTATTGAATTGAACATTTTATATTTTGATTATAAATCAAAAACACAGAAAATTAAAAAAATTAATAAAAGTTTATCATCATTTAAAAATTCCAGTCAACAAATAGAATCACCAGCATAGCAACAGGTCACTAAGAATCGTACAGTACTACATTTAGGAGAAGTTGCAAAAATAAATGGATAATTTAAGTAGTGTAAGTGATAATCAGAGAGGTCATAGATTATTGTGGCCAAGCCAGACTTCTGTGAAGGCATGGTTGAATTCCCTAAGAAGAAATGAAGCAGGGCAAGGAGAATAGAAATGGATTATTAATTCTGAGCTTGGCTAGGAAGAGGTCATTAGAGTCTGCCAAATGTAACATCAATAAAGTGAAATAAAGTGAATGCGACCAAAAAGGGTCTAGCTGAAAATGGAAAAGAATTACTGCAGACAGTTACTGTGTATTCAGTATGTTCACAGAGCCTGGCAATGAAGGTTAAGTGATTGCTATTTTTTGATTTATTGTGTTGTATTTTGATTCTTGAGTATTATGAAAGTCAAAGTGTGTAGGAATTGCTACTGTCTTTTTCAAGAAGAATATGTATTATAATCCTTATGGTGCACTACAATTCTGAAATTTTTTAAATTGTTTATCCATTCTTAAACTTGGCTCCTGAATAATGTTTAAATCTTGATTTACCAGTGCATCTTCTTGCAAAGATATTGGATAATATATGCTTCATCATGTTCCTTCCTCTTAATACCTAGCTTATTCCTCTAATCTATTGGTGTTGCTCAAGAAGCAAAATACAAAGACAAATTACCACTTTTAAGTGTTCTTGTCAGCAGAGTTTGTATAGAGTAGCTGTATTGAGTTCTGTTTATTAAGTCTTGTGTAGCTTTACTGAGTAGTATTGAGTATTGTGCAGCTGTATTGAATCTTTATCTGGTATAAGACTGTAAGGCATTCCATAATGAAGAATTCATTGGAGTGAATAAATAGAAGAATGAAGATATATGGAATGTGCTTAGATGTGTTTTGTAATATTAACAATGAAATTGTTAATATAAAAAAGAATAATATAAAAACAAGTTATTTTCCAAGTTATTTTCATTCAGTTAACTTGATTGTATTTTATAAAATGAGTTCCATCAAATTAAATGTCATTTCTTTAGATAAGGGTCTCTTAAAATACATTGAAATAGGCCAACGCACATCAAACTTCCAAATCTATTGTTCTAACTAAATAAATGACTGAGAGTTTATTATTTTCTAAAATTTCACAGTTACAGAACATATTTTTGACAGTCTTCGTTTGATGATTGAGTATAACAATAGTATCAATGCTAAAACATGTCACTAACAGCCCCCAGAATCATTCAGTTATAATTAGATTATAGTAAGGCTTCACTTCATGTTTTAGTTGCTCTGTATTTCCTAAAATTAATTTATATTTTTATCTGTTATCTTTATTTTGTAAGTGTTATAATTCAGAATTTCGATTTTATTATCAGTATTTTTTTAAAAGAAGTGTTAGAAGTAATTCTAAAACTGAAGTTTCTAATATTAATTAATGCATAGTTGCATGTAATTGTTTCAGTATTGTTTTTAAAGTAATTAAAAGCATTAGTTTTGATATTAATCTCTTGGGAACTGTATAAATTACATATTTTTACAACTGATTAAATAAAGTTGCTCTAATGGTTTTGAAGACAAACTATTTGATCAGCTTGTGAGAGATGGTAGGTTTGCAGGTCAAAAAGACATGCAAATCCTACCATATGTGGGACACTGAGGCTGTGTATATTGCTTTCATTGTGTGTAGGAATCTTCTTTCATCTCCATTCATTTAGGCAGGGAGAAGTCACTCCTAAATGTATAGAGAGGTAAGTTTAAAAAGATACATATATATAATATAAATAAACATAATATGATCTTCTGAATTTATCTGTAGGAAAGTACTTTATGAAACAGGAGGAGCAGGTGTTCGAGCAAGGTCTTTGTGGAGAGTAGAACCCCTTCGAATAAGGTACTGACTTATTTGAGCTTTGTTGTTGGTTCTTACATTAACAGGAA
The DNA here is from genome assembly GCA_034781795.1 of Crypturellus tataupa. NCBI lineage: Eukaryota > Metazoa > Chordata > Aves > Tinamiformes > Tinamidae > Crypturellus > Crypturellus tataupa. The sequence continues at coordinate 11,080,592 of JAWLRI010000215.1, forward strand.
TTGGATTGATAAAGAGATTAAATAGTTTTAGCTTTGTCCTGTTTCAAAAGCAGTTTGGATTATGAGGCATTGCTTCTGGCAAAAAGTAAAACCCTTCCGTATTTTTCACTTAGAATTTAGGAAGCACAGGTTGGAAATTGGAACAGTTTTATCCCTCATGGATGTTGACCTTTTAGACTTATCTCTCTCTGAGGTGACTAATTACCTATTCCTTGTTGCAAATGAAACTTCAGCATATACCATACGAGTGCTTAATTTGATTCTTTTTGTTTTTTATTTTTAACTTTGGGAACCTTCCATACTGTGTCCTGGTTATACTCTTGGTATTTTATGATTGCAGATGAAATATCCTTATGGTTTATAGAGATTTAATCCCCTTTAAAATGTGGCATAGTTCTCTGGAATGTCAAGTCCCCACTTTACGTTCCACTTGTTTTAGTCAGTCAACTGAATTGCAGTAGTTAATATACACTGTAGTATTTTACAGAACATGTATAGGATTGTTTCCTTAATAGACGCTCTATGCAAAGATTATTATTATCTATGAAAGATTATTAAAACAAGAAAGTTAAACTCCCTTCTGCTCCCTTCTAAAGTTTCCTTTCCTTCTTGGAATTGTGGTGATACAAATATTGAAATCAAGAATATATATACTATTATTTTAAATTTAATGAATGTACTTTAAAGCTCAAAGTAGAAATGCTAGTTTTGTATTCTTCATAAATTAATTTCCATTGTCTAATATATTTAGTTGGAGTGGAAGTAACATCAGATGGGGACAGCCTTTCCGTCTTCGACACATTACAACAGGAGAGTATTTGGCTCTGAATGAAGATGAAGGACTTGTAATGTTAGAGAGAGAGAAGTCAGACACAACGTCTACTGCCTTTTGTTTCAGAGCATCAAAGGTAAATGACATTAATGCAAGTTCGTGTTCAGAATGGACACTCAAAGACCAAATCTGAGTTGGTTTAACTTCTTTACAAACTATTTAAATAATAAAGCTATTAACAAGGATAATACATTTAAATGCAAGGATAAATAGCTTGAATCAATTTTCTTGAAGAGGTGGCATAATAGATAAATTCTATAGTAAGCTATTAAAAACAAGATTGAAAACTAATACAAGACTTTGTGCTTTACTCTGATTGTAATATTGTAGAATCATTTTAGTTGGACAAAATGTCATTAGAAAATCATTCACTCCATTTCTGTCATCCCTGAATTGAAATAATTGGGCAGAATTCTACCATTTTATTTCTTACACAATGTGCTGATAGAGGAATTGTAAGGAAAATGTTTCTGTGCAGTTATGCAGGCAGTGATTTCTAAAGCATGTTTTCAAACAGTGCTTTAATGAGGTATTGATTGAATAATCCTAGGTTCTGTATTGTTTCTAACTAAAAAAAATACAGATAAGAGGGGCGAAGAATTTGTATGAAGGTAAGCAGAATGAATAATAATAATATGACATTGCTATGCATACATATAAATAAAATCTAAATATATAAATGTTTATATGTAAAATATATGCATATGTGCATGTTTACATGTAAAATGCATATGTAAATATATATGTGAAATTTGTTATAATCCCAAAGGGACTTGCACAACATTAATTACTCAGAAATCAATAATAAATTAGTAATGTGTTAATCCCTTTTACTGGGTTTATACATAAAATGATCATTCATGCACATTTTTGTATGAAATAAAAGTTTAGTGTCTCAAGATTCTAAGATTTGTCGTGTGCTATATGGAAAACAGTATTTTACCTACCAAATTATAAATTGCAATCTGCTTTTATCTAAGACAAGAGTAAGAATAATGGTAACTGTTTACTATCTGGATGGGTGAGAATTGCACCGAGCCATGGCTAGAGCATAGTTGTTTCTGATGCTGAAGGATGTTTCCAAGAAGGATGAGGTTTTGAAGGTGGAATAAAAAAAAAAAACAAAAACCCAAAGATTGATCTGGATGTAAGAAAGTATATAGATTATATGAAAAATATAATGAATATATAGAATTTAAGGGAAAAAAATCTATTTTGAACATACATCTTTGTTCTTTTTCTTGTACATTTTCTTAATCAATAAATATTTTTACTTTTACCTTAATCTGGTGTGAATTAAAGAAAATTTCAAGATAACTTCTAATACCAATATGCTTTGTCTTCAGTTTTGTGTTGATCCTAAACACAGAGTTCTGTGATACCTGGTCTGTTTCCATCAATCATACAATTCAGAATTATAGAATAAGATAAGTTGGAAGAGACCTTGGACAGTCATCTAGTCCAAACTTCTGTGAAAAGCAGGGTCAACACTGAATTTAGACCAGCTTGCCCAGAATATACATTGCTGGGGAATACCCAAAAGGAAATAAAATCTCTCTCCATTAAACTATTCTTCCTAATTTGGAAGCTAGCAAAGCATTTCTTTTTTGGTTAAAAAGCAGATACTTTTTGCTAGTAGGAAGATCTGTGTGGAGGACACAAAATCCCCAAGAGTTGCCAAAGAACTTGTAGCATATAGCTTACAGTCTTCCAGCAGTCATTAGAGAGACCCTCTTACTGAAACAGCATACTTTCATCTTTAGTATTTTTACATATTGCTTCAATATTCTTTTGTGTTCCTTGCTTTTCAAAACCTGCAGTCACAATTATTTTCAGTTTTGTTTGTTTTTGCACAAGCATGTAGCATTGGGATTTGGATTATATTTTATTTTAAAATAAAACTTAAAATTAGAATGTTCCCTAATATGTCACTATTGGAATACAAGCATTTAAAAAAGAAATGAGTGTGTGTAAGACATACTGAGAAAACATTGTATTCTGTAGTGCCACTTTGAATAAAAACAGCATCAGTATTCTTTAATTCTGTCTACTGTAGACTACTGAAAACTAATTTTTCAAGCACCTGAATTCTTTGGAAAACTCCTGAAATTTCTAGGTTTAATATGGGGCCCTCTTTGGGCAAAGTTTTAAAATGTCACCCTTTATATTTTAAGGCAACAGTTCTGTAATGTCTTGTGACCAGAGACAGCAGTTTCACTACAGCAGATGGAATCCTGTTTTGAAATGGGTTGTTCTCATTCCAGCACAGTACTTGGCTCAGTACATTTCACTCAGCAGAATCCTAATGCTGCTTAGAAAGTTCTTGGAGAATAAATTAAGTGAAGAACACAAACATGTTAAAAATGTTTGTTTCTTTAACAACTGTTATAACCAAGAAATAATATTTGAGATTTCGTATTTTGTTTACTTGATGGTATACCCAGCTGACGATGACGAAATTATTAGTGTAGTCTGAGTAAGTAACATTCTAACACATTCAAAAGTCACAGATGACTCATGCAGTGGGATTTGATATCATTTTAATATTACTGCCAACATGCAGCTATCTTAGGGGCTCAAAATGGCATTAGGATGCTGTAATAGTTTAGTAGTAATCGTAAAGTTAAATAATTATTTTTGGAATACATTATAATACCTATCATCTTATTCCAAATATATTATTAAAATAGAGTCCTTTACAATAGTTGCCACATTTTATTCATGATTTCATATTTTACAATTGTCATTGTCAAGTAGATACTGTGGTCAAATGTAGTATTAAAGTGCCTTTTCTATTTCTTTTATATGAGAAGAGAAACTAGAAGGTAAATTTAAGATTTTTCTTGCATAGTGGGATATAGGAATAAGGCTCTTCTGAATAATAAAACAAGTGAATAATAAAATATTTATTTCTTTGTCCAGTTTATGCTGACTTTTTACTATCATGTAGCAATTCTTTCATATTTATAAATCACCATTCCTCTAGTATATTAACTATCTTGTTAAAGTTACATATCTCTTCTATCTGCTTTACCACCCAGTTCTTTCCTCCTCTGTTTTTTTTTTCTGTAGATAGATTGTGAAAAGGGAATTTTGAAGGAAAAAAAATCCAAGAATTTTCCAAGGAAGATATGTGCAAATATTTATCTAAAAGATTTTTTTTTCTTTTTACACTCTCCCCATCAAGTAGTCTTTATGTGACTAGACTTTTCAGCTGTTAGAAGATACTCTCTCCCTTGGTACACTGCTATCGAATGACCTGGCTGAAATCCTAAAGAAACTGGACAGAGCACAAAGAGCAAAACATCACGGAGAGGAATTTATGCTGTATTGCTTAGAGTGAAAACAGCTTTTCAGCTGCCAAAAATAATTCGGTAGCTTAATTTCTGAATTTTCTTTTCTTTATGCTTAATATTGTCAAAAAAATCAGTATATATATTTTTATAGTTATTTTTTAAACAGTAACTTAATTATAACTTAACAGTATCTTTAAAAGAGATATGAAAAAATCCTAATCCTTTTACAAGGATGATAAACATAAAAGCAAAATTTTTATTGTGGTCAAAATTAATATTTTCTTCTTCACTGGTTGTTGCAGTGTAGATGCTTTCTTGTCTAAGCAAGATGCAGGCATAAAATTCTCTAGTATAAAAATATTTTAACTGAATTTGAAAATATGTTTCTGCTCATGTATCTGTTCTTATATTTAAACAAAAATTATAGTGGAATCTACAAAAATGAGACTAAATTAGTAATTTTAGGTTAGGCTAAATGTTTATTTATTTCATACCTTTTGGGAACAATAATCTTTTCTGTTTTTTTTTTTCAGTGAAAATATTGTTACTTTCAAAAATCAAATTGTTTTTCTTCACTTGCAACCTTACTGATTAATTTGATAGCAAAAATAATAATTTTTGTGAGCCTTTAGCTTTTCCTAATAATATCAACAGTATAATTTTTATTCTTGAGTAGAATCCGATCTGCTCTAATCATAGAATCATTAAAGTTGGAAAAGAACTCTAAGAATTTTATCAAGTCCAACCATAAAACAATCACCATCATGTCTGCTAAACCTTATCCCTAAGCATGTAGTGTCCCAGCTACGTGTTTCCACCTATGCCTTTTCAGTACAGAGATAAATCCAAACTTATTTTATTTCCTAGGAGTTAAAAGAAAAGCAGGATTCTTCTATTAAACGTGACATTGATGGAATGGGGGTCCCAGAAATAAAGTATGGTGATTCAATCTGCTTTGTTCAGCATGTGGCCAGTGCGTTGTGGCTGACTTACAAAGCACAGGATGCTAAATCAGCACGTTTAGGTCTCTTGAAAAGAAAGGTAAGATTTTTTTTTCTTTTTCTCTTTTTTTTTTTTTTTGCAATTATTTGCAGAATAAGCATTTGTTGCATAACAACTTTAGTCCATCCTAATTTATACCATGCTGCAAATGTAGCAGTTCTGTGTTTAATTGCTTTGCGTTATTTTCCTTGAAAATGGTGTGACACTCTGACTCTGAATGAAAAAAAATGCTCCTAATTACATAACTGAAGAAAAACTTGCCACAAAGAAAAGTACTGCACTATTTTTTTTTTCTTTGCCAAAGAAAATGTTTATTTAAGTGTCAGCTTTTATTTCAGGCAGTTCAGTAAAACACTGAAATTCCTTAGTTAAATGATCAAATCTCTTTTTCTAAAATCTATCTATTTAAGGACTTAAAATAGCAAATTATCATACATACCCTGGAGAATAGAAATTCTTATTAAATATATTGTATGAAATTGAATTTAAATTTGTTCATTTAATACAAGAGACTTGAGTACTTAAGAAATGTGCTCATTTCTTAAGTAACAACTTCCTTCCTTCAGTGTCACTGTCCTGCTTGGTTTACAATTTGCACAGCTAGGCAATGTACTGGAAAAATATATTGCAGTACAATGTGAAGTCAGTCCTAAACATCTTGCAATTTTCATGATGTAACTTATCACAATCAAAACTACTTTAAGTCTTTCTTGAATGAAACATGCGCACACAAAAATTCTTTGTTTTATAACTTCAGTCTTATAGCCATTGAAGAAAAAAAAACTGAACTATTTACAGAACTATTTTCTGTGTTAAGACTTTTCAAAAAGAACTTTGAAAAACTGATTCTTATCTTGGCAACGCGCTATTTATATTGATAAGAATGGCTTATTTCTGGTCCAAGAAAGGTAATGTTGATGGATCTTGTATTTACTGATGAAACATTAAACAGTCAAACACTTAAAGTGGAAAGGAGAGAAAAAGCTTCACATTTAATGCTTTTGATATTTACTATCAAAAGCTTTCTTTTGTTGAGTAGTTTTTGCTTTTAATAACTTTAAAGTTGTAGTATTAATGGAGGAGGAGAAAGAATTAATTGCTAAATGTATATTTTCAACATGTTTGTGAAGTCTTCTCATGTTTGTACTAATATAAAATTAGCCAGACACACAGAAGAATGGTTCATCCCAAGGGAACAGGAAATCAAGTAAAGGATCTGCATGAACGATAAAGGAGTTTCTGACAAGACTTAGTTATAAAAAGACATACAAGAGGCAAAGGGAAGGATAGATGACCGAAGAGGAACACAGGAATGCTTATCCACTTGCACGAGGTTGGGATCAAACCTCGGACAGTCAAAGCCTTCCCAGAGCTGGTGCAAAGGGCAGCACAAAAGGCTCCTTCCAGTACAGCAGGACCAAAAGGA
>JAWLRI010000216.1:0-147925 GCA_034781795.1 Crypturellus tataupa
CGCTCTCGCCCTCTCGGGAGATGGCGCGGGAGCCGCGGTGCCGCCTCCCGTTCGCGCTGCAGCGGCCTCCGCGCCGGGCCGCACGGGGGCATGCCGGGCGGGGGCGGAGCCGTTGGCGCGGCCGTTGCGCCGCCTCCGGTTACCGTTGGCGGGGAGGCCACGGCGGTGCCTTTGCGCAGCGACGGGTAAGTGGGGAGGACCCATACCCTACCCGTCCTATAGGCACCTACAGGGGAAAAAGGGTGAAACCTGGCAGCGCCAGCCTGCCCTCCTCTCCGTCTCTGCTACAGGCTCCATACGCGGTGGCTTGTTGTGCGTGCGCACGATAGATATATCTGTACACAGCCTGTGTCGTGTGTATCGGGCTAAAAGGCCGTTGGCAGTTTGACAGTGGCATAATTTTGCCCACCGGAACAAACATCTCGAGTTTGGAGCTGTTTGCTGGTGCTAATTTGAACGAGTTTTGCTTGTTTACTTCTTTTCTGCCAGGTGACATCATAAAAATGAGAAAGTTCCCAGGAAATACAGCATTTTACAGTTACGATAAAAGGAGACTGTTACCTTAAAAGTGAGAAGCGGGATAGACGTCCGTGTTGCTCATCAGGCCTGCACTGAACATGCCCTGGCCGGAGGCAAGGGAATGTGCTCCTGCTCCGACACGGCACTTACATAACCCTTGTTTTTGCCAGGTGCCTTCCCAGCGCGGAGCGGCACTTCCACCTCGCCTGGGGCCGCCCGTGCAAGCCGGTGCCTCTCTCTGCACCTGGGGACGGGTTAACCTGCAGCTGGAAAACTCCGGGCGATGTTAAAGCACGTTGCTCTGGGACAGCAGTGGAGGAATTTGCTGTGAGTTGGCATGTGCGAAGCAGCACTTGCCCTTCACAAATCCAACCGGAGCCTCAGCACGTTTCAGGAATCTGGCAGTTCCCAGCTTGATTACGAATGGTTCTGAGGGTCCGATCCCATAGGGCTGGTGTGCACTTCCTGCTTGATTTTCTGGGTTTTCTTCAGGTTACAATCTCCCATGGGGGCAGGATATCACAGAAACTGTTTCAGAAGAGAGGAGAAAACATAAAGCACAGAAGAGAGCCTAATAATAACATAAAAAGACATGTTTCTCAGAGATTTTACAGTAAGTGCCTTACTGTGTCATCAAATAAACCTTACTGTCAGACAAACAACTTGCCCAGCATTAAAACTAGAACGTCTTGTAAACATGTACAGCCAAGATAGGGACCTAGATATGGGCTCATAATTTAATATAAGCAGGAGTAATGACATGGTAACTTCATGAAGTATAGGAGTTCGAGTATAGCAATTTAAGATAGAGCAAGGACAAAGCACTCTGCTAGGGCAATGTCTGCTAAAAAGTCTCCAAGAATGAGTTGCAGTTTGCAACTTTTGTAAAGATTAGAGGACATTAAGAAGTCATGTATTACACAACATCTCGGTGATCTACAGGTTTGTCCATTTTAATATTATTTTTAAGAGGCAAAAGTAGCCATTTATTATTATTGTACAGAACTGTGTGCCTTTTGTAAGTCAGTTGCTGCTGGTGGTTGAACACAGAGGTGAATTTCTCCCAAGTCTGCCTTCGCTTACCTACTGTTTCACTCAGGAGTGCTGTTGTTTAGGCCAAGTGTTAAAATGACATTTTGTGAGCTTGTTGAGAAGCTGAAAGTTTTGAAAGAAGAATGGGTTGCTGCTAATCTTTCTAAGCTTGTTTCATTAAACTAGAATTTAGGTGCAAAGTTATATCGTTGTGACTACTGAACCTCTTTCCACAACTCTTGCATTTGTTACTAGCATTTAATTTGACTTGCAATGACTTTTTGGTAGTTTTGAATTCAGCTCTTGTGTTTTGGATTGGAGCTTTTTCCTTGGAAAAACCCTTCAGAGCTCTAAAGCTCTGAAGACAGGTGAAGCTTTCCACCCTCCCACAGGGCCTCCCTACACTGGTGCCATCTCACACGTTCTCCATCTTGAGGCACCATCCGTAATCTGGTAACGGTGACATGGTAACTGCTTTGGAGCATAATTAGGGTAACTGCCCCCATTACATAAATGGATTGCTATTAGTTGAAAAAGACAGCATTTGACTTCTTGCTTTAACAGTTTTAAGAAACTGTTGAAGATCTTGGAGGGGTGCGGGATGTGCTGCTTCACTCCAGCCATGCGTTCTTGCTCTGCAAAACACTCCTTGAAGTCCCTTTGGAAGGAAGAAACAAACTCCACTTGCTCTACGGGAAAGAGAAAGCTCCCCATTGTCTACACATGTGAACCAGACCAAAATGTATAAAGGTAATCCAAACAATTTGTTCCCTTTTGAGACCTTCCTACATCAGACTGGTGCACTGACCCTCTTCCATGTGCAGGAATAAATGGCAGGAGAGAGTATCCATTCCATTTTATGTTTATTATGAAAGTGATTTTAACAAAAGTTTTATTACATGCTTCATTTTGAGCTTTGACATAGAAAACAAAGCTATTAATATACAGAGGCAAAAGGAAATGTATTTTCCTATACATTTACAACAACATTTTCTACTACGAATCTTGACAGTCCTGTTAAAATATTGGTAAAGCTCAGACCACTGGATTTTATTTTCTAAGTATCAAATTTTGTACAGTTGTTCACTATCTTTGCTCTAAACTATCAAGATACATTTCTTATGGAAAAAGCTGTTTGTACATAATTTACATAGGTAATAAAGCTTAGAAGTCCCAGCAGCATCTACAAGGGCTTAGTTCAAAACGTCACTCATGCCCAGCGATCTACACATAGCAAGTCAGTACAGAAACCAGTATTACACATCTGGATACTTTTTCCCCAAATCTAGTCTACCAGAAATACTTCTTTAACAACCAATGGACAGGATCATAATGAACTTTATGTATGAGAAACCCTCACAGACCTTGGTAACAGTTTTGCCTAAAAAGGGCTCTATAATCAAATCCAAGATGTGGTTTTATCACTCCCCCTGCTACCTAGGAGCACAGACAGACCAAACTGTTGTCTTTATGCTATGTTCAGGCATAATATTTTGAACTCCCTTTTATTTCTGAATTTTATGTTGTTCCTTATCTAACAATGCAATAAGACCTAGCACTAACTTTAAAATATGTACTCTTTATATGTTAGGAAAACAGTAAGCACTTCAGAATGACACTTGATAGTCGATTCTGTGAAAATTAGTCAATTTTGTGGGTTAAGCTGCCCCAGTGAGCCTGTTCTATGACCCCAGTGAGCCTGCAGAAATGACAGGAGGATGAATCTCACTGCTGAGCACAGGCAGGCAGGTGTCTTAAAGCAGATTTTTAATCATTGTGTTGAGATCTGCTGCTGTCAATGCAAATTAGCAGCCTTTCCAAGGTATAAAACATAGAAAACAATATTTACAAAATAATTTTAATTAAAAAAAGTAACAAAACCAAACTCTAAAAAAGACATTTTCACAATCATTAAAATAAAGTTTAATGATGCAAAGCCACTTCTTTTTCCTAGATACTGAGTATCAGCTAAAACTGAATTGCAATGTTTGTATATGTTTAAACTTGTTATCTCTGCTTTCTGAATACAGATGGTTTAAATTATTACATTTAATGGTACTTCTGTACATTTTACTCTTGTATATTACATATTAATTTTATAGTTTAAAGACTTAGTGATGAAACAGAATAAATAAATGAAATAACAAATGGGACTTGTATATATTCAGATAATTAGATAATACTATTTTTGCCATTATGAGTTTATTTTCCAGCATGTTTCTATCCAGATGGAAAATGTGATGATAATACATGAGAATTCTTCTAAATCCAAGTCTGGTACTGAGGAATAAGTTTATATTACCTTATAAATTTTTCTCTTTCTCCATAAATTCTTACAGGAGACAAGTCTTTTTTTTTTCTTTTTTTTTTCTCCAAGTGCTTACAATATTTTCTCATCCTAGAAAACCTAAATTATCATCCTAAAAACCCTAAAGTCTCAAAGTACTGAGACTGTATAGAACATATCCAGTTACTCCCATTTCTTGTCAAACAGTGGCTTTAAACTATGAAAAAATGCAACTATGAAATCATGACATGGGTAGAAGTCACTGTATTTGCTGCTCATTCCCATAATGCAGAATTGGGAAAGCCCAGGCCCCTGAGGTGGTTGAGAAATTTGCCACTGAATTCAGTCAGTTGAAGATTTTGCTCCAGCTTCCTTTTTTAAAACAGCATTCAAAGCTACTTAAGACTCCAGACATCTGCTCTGTCCAAGACCAGTCAGCAGTACCGTACAAAAATCATACTGCTACTTGTCCCCCATAAAGATTAGAAATTGTTATCTGCAAGATTAGGATGGTGTTCTTGATAGACAAAAGCAACCTGACATGTTCAAGTCTGCAGGGCCAATTTGCAAAGGGGCACAGATTTGGGAAAGGATCAGTCTCAATGATTTTCCTCTCCTCTTTCTTTGGTACAGTGTTTTTTACCACAAGGACATGTAGAACATGCTTGTCCTTGTGCTACATTTAAAACTTTAGATCTGAAAGTCACCTGCAGGTGAGCCCATTTCCAGTACGTTTGTCTCACCACTGAGAAGGGGATATCGCTTATGGTAAAAGTTAAGCAAAATGCATTGAGTGAAGAATTTCACAGGTGAAGTACAAGGGTCTCCCTTTCTCAAGGATTCAGCACAGGTATACAGTGTTTTTCATAACAGTTCTGCACCTTTTCCTGCTGCCTTACTTCAATACCTTCAAGCCATGGAAGGCAACTTAGAGCCTTTGGAACGTACCCTGCACACGCACGCGCTGGCTGCCCATCAAGAATTGCTGGTAGGGCTTTGTATGCTGTGATTTTCCATATTCAGAGACGTGACTATGCAGAAAGCCAATAAATTGTGACAAAACAGAAAAAAAAAGTTTTTTTTTTTTTTGGTAGGGCAGCAATTCCTATAGAAATACGGTTGTTGGAGACATCCATCTGATTTGAAATCCAGATGCATGCTTTGGCTTCCTGGTGTTTGGGAAGGTCAGGCACTGGGAGGGCTTTGCTGTAATCAGCTAAGAAGACCTGCACTGATTATCACCACCTTGCAGAGCCAGGTTTGGGGAGTAACCATGGGACCAGACTCAATTTCCAGTAACCAAAGCACAGGGCGGTTTAACTTTATTGTACGGAGGAGGCATGGCAAGCAAATAAATTTTGCAGAAGTTGCTTTTCTTTTTTTTTAAGGTAAAAAGTTAATATACAATGGATGGAGAGAAGAAGGAGAAGAAGGAAAAATGGTCTAAAAGAAGAGTTCAGAAGCTTTCTACCAAGTTTGAGAGAGGTAAATCTTCAGGCAGCATAAATATTGCTATTGCGGCCAAGAGGCAGGGAGCAGTTTGGCCCATTGAACACAGAACGCTGCTGCTTCCTCTGCTCAGATGACATGAACACACACACACTTTGTCCGCAGCAGTCACTGAGAACATCACCAGGGATGACCTGGGGCTTGGTTATTTAGCAGCTTCTGGCTGCTGCAGTCTGCTGGCTTGCAGCAAGCATGCTGGCTGCTAGTTGGTGGCACGTGAGCAGGCTCAGGTAAGTCACCGCCACCTCGCTAAGAAATAAGCGCAGGGAGAGAGGTTTAAGATGCTAAGTGCTACAGGTACAGCTTTGAAGCGTACAGGTATTTGCAAAGTGAGAAGCAAAAAGCTCAGTTTGTGATGCAGAATTAAGCAATCACAAATGAAGCTTCCTGGCTGTCCTGCAGCAGCCTGTGAACATGTTGCTGCGCTCATCCTCTGTACATCATGTACTGGTATAAGGCCAAGTACAGGGCTATACTGTTTAAATGAAGCATTTCATGTTAATGACAAAGAACACAACTTTCCATTCTGCATTGTATTAACTGATTTCATGAGGCTGGTTTTCTTGGAGAAGGCTGTATTCTCCCAAATGTGTGTTGCTGCACTGCTTTTATAATAGTAAACGGATTTTCAGAGACTCCTGACAGTGAAAGGATCAGACACCTGCAGCTCAGCTCGATTCTGCTTGGTGAGCACGAGGTTCTGTCACGATAAATATAGTGTGAAGAGTCCTTAACCCCTTTGGAATTATACAAGTTACTTTGAGATGGAATTATGCCAAGCATTTCTTCACTTCTAGTGCTGTTGTAAAAATTATGTGGTTGTTAACATCAGCATACTTCAGATGAAATTTGCTTAACCTTCCATACTCCTTGTCATGACATATTTTTAGAAATTTGCACATCCTATGGCATTTCTGTGTAGAGGTGCCAACACTCAAAACTCGACTGTTTAGTAAACATACCACATGGGAAACCCCATGCATTCACAAGCAGTTTGCTGTATACCTACGAAGGCCACACTATCCTCTTTCTTTCTTTGCTTCATGCTGCTGAACAGAAATTTCAGCAGAGATTTTACTAAAGCCACTGCCCAGCCTCCGGCTCCAAACTTCTCTTACCGAAGTTTGCCATTTTAAAGACCATTATTCATCCTTCAGGAAAAGAAGAAGGTTTTTGTTTGATAGTGAAATTTTGGAACTTCTGTTGAAAATTGTAAACAATTTCCCAATATCTGCCTGCAGGAGGGCTGTAATTCTCACCCAAATATTCTGGATAACCTATGAGACTTTTAAATACTAAGATGGGTTAAAATGTTTTTTGGCTGCAGACTAATATGTGATTGAGTATCTAAAAAGATGGATGCTTTTTAAAGAATTTTTTTTTCTACAAACAATTTCTGTTAAAAAAAAAGAAAAATGTAGCTATATATTTTTTTTCATTCCATGAATACACTGAATCAAGGAGTGATGATATGTTCTCCTTCAAATACCCACCTTCAGTAACCCATAGTGAATACGTAATTAAAGTACTTTCAACATTGCTACAAAATATATGGGGTTTAACAACTTTTAGAAAAGACTTTCATGTAGATGTCACATTTTAAAACATGGATTAAAATATATAAATATATTTTTTAAAAAACAAAAGCTCTTCCAAGGACTAAGATCCACAAGTTAGAGAATGGATTTGTTAGACCGTGAAACTGCTTAGGCCGAGAAAGAAAAAAAATATGCTCTTCAACAGAAAAGAAAAGAAGGGAAGCAGAAGCCCCCAATGGCTAAGTGGAAAAACTCTACAAAATATTACAGGAGTCTCTTAGAAATGGAATATTCAACCACTTGTAGTCAATAGAAAACAACTCAAGTATAATTTAAGCAGAATTTTAAACACAGACATAGAAAGGCATAAAAAGCTAGCTATAAACACACTTAAATATAAGCCTTCGAGAGCATCCAAAAATATAAAAGAAAGCAGCAAGACAAACCAGTCTCTTTATGTTGGCCTTTTCCTGAAAGGATGTTGGCCTGATGGACAATTTCCACACATAATAAAGCTGCAGGATCAAAGAGGAAGGGATTTAAAAAGAGCCAGGATTGCTAGAAAAAATACTCAGCACTCTTGCTGACGGTTGCCCCAGTGCCGAGGAGAGGGCGAGAACACGGGGTTTGTCGTCGCCTCCCCTGCCTGCCGCTCTGGGAGGAAGGGAGCCCACGAGCCCGGGCGCTCCAGGTCACGGCCGGTGGGCACTGCGGGGCCAAGGGGAGGTAAAAGTCGCTGTAAAACTGGGTCCCAAGCCCCCATCTCCCCGTTTTGAGCCTGGGCCCCTGACGGAGGCACCTTCACAATGTCGTATGCAGTCCAAGCTCCTCTCGTGCCTGGTCCCCAGGGGACCTCCTGGCTGGGGGGACCCAAACAAGCAACAATACCCGACCCTTTGCTGACCAAGAAACTGCGCCGCAGTCGCCTCTTAACTGAGGCTGTTCTCCCAGGAATAACATAAGCTGAAAGAGACTGTCCAAGAAAAAAACCTGAATGTTATCCAGTATTGTAAAACTCCAAAAGGCTTCAGTTCTGTGTTAACAGAAGTGACAAGCACTTGCAGAAGTCATTTAATCATCTAAGCCAAGTTACAAATAGATATGAGTAAATAGTGGGGGGGGGCAGTAAAGTTTTAAGCATGAATAATATTTACAGTAGCTAAAGATAACATTACTAATGTACCCACAAATAGAAGCATATATTTATATCTTTATATATCGTACTTATTTAGATGCTCTATTAATGTAAAGAAAAGCAGACTACTGTGTTTGCTGTTGCTCGTTTTTCATCTATCCTATCATAAATACCTTCAAAGGGACCAAGTGGTGTATAGCTACAACAGTTTCAAGAAAGCAGTAGATAGTGGTAAACCTCTGAAGAAGTTTAGAAGAGGACAGATAAAACGTTGGGGCATGGGACTCAATCTTATGTAATTCATAAAATAATACATTTTTTCCTCTCTTTGCTATTGATTTCTATTTGGACAACACTTCCACTCAGCTACCAAGGAGAAATAGCAAAATTTAGATTGTTTTGTTTTCTTCTAAAGATTCAAATATAAAGTTCAAGTGCAATTCAAAACCAAGTATTATTTATACCACATATTTCTTTCTACAACAGGACTTATTTGCAGGTAGTTTAATTGGATTTGAACAGTTTCCTTCCATGCTTTGAAGATTTTTTTTTCATGGAAAATAAAAAACTAGAAAGAATATTTTCTTTGAAATGTAATTTCAGATGGAAAGTGAAAACACAATAGTGCAGACACAACTTTGGATCTTTAACTAGATGCACTCAATGATCCACAATTATTTTCCTTGTAGTAAAAATCCCATTCAGAACATTGGCTTTTAACAATTATAAAACATTATAGGTTTTCTTCAATATACAATTGAAAATAAAGACTGCGAAAAAGAGCCTTCAAATTAGCAAATGTTTCTACTATGGAGGAAATACAATATTTGACAAGAATGCAAAGTTTCCACAACTCAAATACCACCAGACTATTTGTATGGTCGTAGAAATCTGGAGACTTTGGAGCGCAGCAGCTTTATAAACGATCTCGGAAACATCTCTTTTGACTCTTGTGCAGTGTACTTGAAATAGTTCTGTGGGTGAGCCAGGACATCAAAGAGAGCTTTGATCAGCTTCTTGTCCTAGGGGAGACAACACAGATATCAGACACCGGCAGCGGGTGCATTTAGTTCCTGCACAGCCTTCAAGACTCATAAACAGCAAACATAGATATCTGTGTTTTTTCCAAAATGCCACCCCAGGTAAAGCAGTGTAAAGGAGCTGCATCCCATTCTGCCTGCAGAGATTGATGCTGGGGAAATGTTTTGCTGTTCTCTCTTGTTTTTTTTGCACTTGGTGCTCCTGGAAGGTGCTAAATCAAGGGGGTAGCGAACAGGTTAACCGCAAAGTGTTTGCACGGGGTAGGTGTTACCAGTGCCAGCTGCCTCTTTGTTGCCCATTCCTCCCAGCCTGCTCCAAGCTTTTCCCCCAGCTCTACCGAGGAGGAATCCCATCTGCAGCAACGCTGAGCTCTGCGGGACCTTCCCGTGCCCTTGGGTGAGCCTCGTGTTAGCACTGAGCTCCTGTTTGTTGACTGCGCCTTGTAAAAATTATTTCACCTGACAGCCTACAATGCTGTGTTACATTTATGTCTTGTTGAGGCAGGATAGTGGTTTGGGTAGATGCATCTTTTTATACCCTATAAATTCTGGTGTAAACACATACCAGATGGAGGCTGAAGAAAGCTCTTCAAATAATGTTCTCTTCATTGTTGGTTGACTAGGTTTCCTAACGTACAATTACGGTGACATTTAGGTTCCGATTCAGCAAAGGATGTACATGTGCCCAGTTAGTCCTTCAAAGCTACGCCCACATACATGCTAAGCTGCTGATACCTACTGCCCTACAGCTCAGAGGTGCTAAGTAAATCAGAAGTCCTCACATTAACTCCTTCTTTAAGTTGTGTTCATGCTTATAGAGCAGTTGATTTTGTACTACTCCAAATACGGACACAAATCTCAGAAGAAAAATAATTTAATTTGGGCATCACAAATGAGACTTAACTGTTTTGAGCCAGTCAGAGTAATAAGAATTACCTCAGGAAAATACATAGCAAATGTCAGCCTCAGATAGAGCAGAATTTTCTTACTTTTAGAATTTCTTGATGATTTTCTGAAGCATATAACCGTCCGTCTCGAACAATGTCTTCTATGAGCTGTTGATAATCCTCTGAAAAAGAAAGATCGGGGAGTGACTGTGACATCCTTTGGGAAGAGTATAGCTAGAAAAACTGTAATTAGCTGGGCCTCTTCTTTAAGATACCTTAGAGACGCTCAGTAAGCAGTTCATTATCTCTCTCTCTCATGCTGCTTTCATCTAATTATGTCAAAAAATAAAATCCTGTGCTTCTTCAGAACATCAGTTTTAGTCATCTATGCAAATACTAAATTAGCCTCCCAAAACTATTCCTTAGCATTATCACCTGCATTTCAAAAATGAACGCACACGAGCAAGGATATGAAGTAACTGTGAAAAGTTATACACAAAATCAGAGGTACACTCAGGAACAGACCTTTGTTTTCTGCTCTGACAGATAGCTCTCCATTTGATTCTTGAATCAATACTAATCACCAGCTTAAAATCAGGTTTTCTAATCATTCATTGCTGTGGAATTGGACTAACAGAGAACAGCTGCCAAAGGTGGCACAGAACTCTCACCTTCTTTAAAATAGTCCAAAGCCCAAAAGATACAGCTTAGTGCTTATTTTTATATGACAGTTAAGACTGTCTTAGAACATTTTGCAATGTTTATTTTGAAAAAAAAAACCCTTTAAAAAAAGATATTTTATTTGCATTTTTTTCCCATTGGACATGTTGTTTTATTAAATTTCTGCTATTTATGATTTTGCTGGTTACCAGTAAGGTTTGATGAAAGAACTTTCTCAAAGGTACAACAACTAGCTCACCATGTGTGTGATAAGTAACGATAAAAAAGAGTCTCCTTGAATTCAGTAGGAAAAGGATTAAATTTAAAGGATTTTGTGCATCTTGCTGTCCGTCCTTAAAGGATTAAGAAAAGTAAGACATATAACTGTCTCAGTGTGATTCACTGAAAACTGTAAAAATGAGTTACTTTTTTTTTCCTCTCTCATTCTCTCTCTGTCATCATTTTAAAAGGGATTCTAAATGACAATTTTCTGAAATCCACGTGTTAACAAGCATGAAGGGCAAGGCCGTTCTCACCATCATAAGTCACGTATGGGACCTGAAATCCTTTCCCGCTGTTTCCTTCATTTGACTTGAACTGAATCCACAGCTTCCTTGATCTTGAGGTAAATGCAATAGGTCTCTCATAAGTTTGACATGTTTCATATGTAGTGATTGAAGTAGGGGAGGCTGGAAGATGAAATAAATAAATGATCTTAATAAAAATAACTTTTTGCATCCTTCCTGATATAGAGGTCAGAAATGTTAGACTAACAGGACACTAGTTTGTTCACATGTTCCCAAGATTGAAAGATTTTCAAGATAAAAAGCATGTACTCTTTATGGGTCTCTAGGCAGAAGAAAACTTTTCCACAAAAATAACAGGAACCATTGCCTCTGTCTCAGGACAAGATGCTTAAGTGGGCAGCAAAGTGCCACGAATCGTGATTAGCCTTTACAAAGCTGGCATTGATGTTACTTATTCTGTGTATTATGCAGCACGGAACGCCAGGTCTCCGTCAAGCAAGAACAAGTCAGTCGCACTCCAGACAGTGTTGGTGACCAGGTCCCAACACTTCCAAATCTTCGTGTTAATTTGACAGCAATATGCTGATTAATGGAATGTAATAACCTTGCTGTAGGCTTGAAAACATTAAACATCTATTGCTCATCTGGGATGTAGAAAGATCCCCATTTGAATTTATCGTCAGTAACAGAGAGTGCAAGATATCCTCAAATCATTAAGAATATATCAAGTTGCTTTTCTAAGCTCAAATGAATTGCAAAAAAAAAAAAAGAAAAAATAGAAAGACGGAATAAAGAACAATAGCTTTGTACTTCATAGATTTCATAGCTACAGGATAATCAGGGGAAGATCCTTAACAAGTATAACTCTCTCAAATCTAAACTTGCCAGGGCTGACCCAACTTTCATCAGTATTAACAAAAAGATCTTTTGAATTGAATGGGATTTGGATTCAAAATTCTTTGGGTGATTATTAAAACTGGATTATTTAAACTGGAATTCATTTATCAGGAAATCTTTAGCATGAAACCATTATAATGATGTTGTAGTTACACCAAAAACCAAGCAATTTACATTAGTGCCAAAGAGAAGATGCTAATTCTGTTTTCTTTAATGATTTAGATAGTAGTTATGTCCAACAACCTCTTAGACAAGTCAAAATAACATCTGAATTTTTTGTGAAAGAAAATTACATAAAAAGGTTTCTTGTTTTCTTTTTAGTCTTTTAATTTTTTGGATACTCTAATATCACAAAAACTTAAAAAACCTAAAATTCAAAAACTTCAAACCTAAATATGAGAACATTTTGTTTTAAAAGGTAGTATCTTCAACACTGAGACTTACTCTGATTTTCTTTTGGAGAAGAATATTGGTAAAATCATCCTGATTTTATGATATATTTAAATTCCAGTGGAACATGATTTGGTATAGCTTTCTGGAGCTAACTTAATTATCAATCCCAGACATTAACAGGCAAGGTAAAACACAAGAATCTAAACACATGGGAAGTACAGAAAATGCCTATAGCCAACCCACTTATTCCATCAATGCTACATCTACCTATGGCAGAGCTGTTATAGTGCCCATTATAGTGAGGGGTCCTAATGAGTTCTGGACTAAACCCATTCCTAAAGGAGTTACCATCATTATTTCTTAATGCACCTACGAGGGCAGAGTAAAGGTAACACAGTAAGGCTAACACCATCCCCAGCATGGCTGAGTAAACTTCACAACGCTGCTCGCTTTCCATCCAAGTTCCTGGGTAGTTTGGGCTCAACCCATCCACACTAGGCACAGGCAGAGGTTATTGGGATAACAGATAAATGACTGTGGTCACGGCTTTTCCCTGCAATATGCTATAATACTCACATCCAGGACTGTGGACAAATCCACTCCTGAAGTGCAAAAACCCCCTGATCGAACTGTAACTCTGGAACCACGATCAGTTTTTTCCTTTGTAAGATTGGCAGCTGATGTTACATGATCTGTGATAAATATTTATAAGAGCTATTCTTATGATGCCAAACATACAGTGCAACCATATGCAAACCATAGCTCTGAAAAACTCTCCTAATTTTCCAGTGTTGCTGTTATTGCTACCAAGGTGGAAGCCAAACTTTTCCCTGCCATGCCTGGCTCTAGTCACTGCTGGAACCAGATTCAGGACTAGTAGGACCACTGAGTTACCCTGCTACAGCAACTGTGCTGCCTTCATAAAACTGATCTGGCCAGATACAGTGTTTTTCCATGTGTTATGAGCAGTTTTCTTTTTGTATTGATCTGAAACATAGAGCTGCCAACACAAGCCCTAGTGGATAAAGAGTTGTAAAAACTATTTTAGCAAGTAAAATACACTGTTTTAAACAAAACTCAGTGTAAATAGTTGTCTTTCAGGTTCAGTGCTTCTTCGAGCTCTAGCACCAGACCACCAGAAGCTGGCTGCCAGCACAGGACTGGAGGAGGGCTGCATCACGCTGCTGTCCTAACTTCAGGACTTTCTAAGTAGTGTAACAAGCTCTATGTACATAAGCTTACAACATAAACTCCACATAATATTGGGAAAACTTTGGAACTCTTGAGAGCATCATGTCAGGCTGATGGCCCAACTCGTGTCAGTGAACAGACTACACAGTAACTACACCATAGATACATCTGCAAAGGAGAAGTAAGAGCATAATCTGTAGCAATGGCAGGAGAGCACATCTCCTTGTAGAGCTTTGCACAGTTTTATTGACTTCTACAATCCCACCTGACAACTGGGCCAGGCAAAAGTCTATTAACCACTTTGTGTTTCAGCCAACACACCTGAATAATTAGTCTCACTGTGTTAATTTCCATTAGTACAGTGTTGTGTTTTAACAGTGCTATGCCGGTTTATTCAGCAATCCCTTTACAAAGATGAAGATCTCATTTTGTCCCATCCATATGAACTTTCCCTTGATCCATTTGCTATAAATATTTATAATTCAGTGCTGGCAACTTACCACTTTTTCTCATTACTAGAACATCACCACATTCATCTTCAATTGGGAGGAAGATCTCGGGTACTACAATGAGTATTCGCCGCTTTGGGGGTGGGTTTATATTCCAAATGCATTCAACATTGGCTGGGTAATCTCCAGGATAGTTGGGTGATTCAATGTAGCCAGTATAATCCCCAAGTTCTCCTCCACAGTGCTGGTCTAGGGAGAAAGGTAAATTAACCTCTGTGTTAGCTAGTTAGCTAATCTGAGGTGTTTTTCTAGATCTGTCAAGAGCAAGTCTCAGCTCCTCCTCAAGGCTGCAGACATGCATGCCTCCTCCAGCTGTCTCTTTGTTTAGCTTGAAATGCCTTGAAAGGCAAATTCCCTTGGCAAGGCTGCTCCCATGGATTCGCAAAAGCTTCATCTCCTACATAACTCCCCATTCAGATTGATTTAGGTTGATTGAGATACCAATGCGGTAAGTGTGCGTGATCCCACTGCAGGGGGATTCGCACAGTGGTTACCACTATGACCACGCTGATATACAGGAGGTTTGGGGGTTGAACATCGCTTGTTTTTTGTTTGTTTGTTTGGTTGGTTTTTTAACTTGATTTAGCTGAGGAAGTGTAATGATCCTAATAGATAACCCTATTTTGATTACAAAAGGTTAGTCCGAGCTTTCAAAATTCCAAATGCGTTTGCTGCAGGAGCCTGATTCAATATGTTTCTTAAGCTTGATCTCTCGAGTTCTTTTCACTCACTTAGGGCTAACCTTATTTTAAATATTTTGCTTAATCGGAGCCTCAAAGATTATGTAAGGTCAGAAATCTGCTTGAAGAGAAAGCATCAGAGACAGCAAAATGGCAAAGATGCCACATATGACAGTTACAAAGTCCTTCAAATTACTTAAAAATGTCCAATTTACTCAAATTGCATTAGAAATGATGAAGGACTTCAAGGATACATAGCACACAATCAGAATAAAAAAGTTATGATAGACTTATACATTAATATTTAATTTAGATGACATTGCCTAATTATTATAGAGAAAGTCTCTTAAATTAGCATACGAGGGATGAACAAAAATTGCCTGCCTAAAAGAATCATTTTTTCACAGCAGATCAAATAAAAGTCCTTGAGGATATTTAAATAGTAATTTAAGACAGAAGACTGAGTATTGCCAAAAAAAAGCTTATGAGAAGATTTCACTGTCAAGAGCGATTACAGTTGCAGTAAGCATGTCCATATCTCACAGTGTTTCCTAACGATTAGAAGCAGTAACTCTGCTGGAAGATATTGAGCTCTACAGAAACATGGAGAAAGATGAAACTCTACAAAACTTACAGGATCTTCAAGGCTTATGAAAGCCCTGTAGTTATAAATTGTAGCAGGCACCATGCCAGAGGACATTAATTCTAAAACAATCACGCGCAGCAAGTGGTGCTTTCCCAGGTTTTGTTTGTGTTGCCTTCACAGTGAGTTTTTTCTGTTCTGCATGGCAGGAAGTATATGCTAACTCTGACATGCAATACTGAAGTCCAGCCTGACCACTGGAACACCCGGAGATCTGCTTCTTCTCACAGCTAGTATAAAAGCAACTTACTTTTGCAGTGTGTAACATTAGTGGAGCCATCAAAATCTGTACTGGTGTTTCCAGGGCAGGTGATGCAGTAGTTCTGGCCAAACTCAGGCTGGTAAGTTCCCACAGGGCACCGGATGCATCTGTGTGTTGTGGAGTTGTAGTAGTGGCCGGGAGAGCAGTGAACTGTAAGGCACGGGGTGTATTATTTTCAGAAAGTAGCAATCTTCAGTGCAGAAACAACTTCCCTCTACCCTGGGTATGTCCCCCTGCTCCATGCTGCACTATACTAACCACGCCACTGCAAGGGAAAAAGACATCAGCTCGCTGCATTTCCACTTAAAAAGAACCTTCCAAATGGAGTCACGCTCAACTAGTAACACATGCTACACGTCTCAAATACGGTGGTTTCCCGTGAGCTTTTAACAAATGGAAGCTGATACCTATCTCCCTCAACAACCGTAATGTCTTTCACAGTAGCAGGAGAAAGGTTTTCGTTAGTGCCTGCTAGACAGGGCCAGAAGGAAATTCAAGCTGCCCTCAGCATTTGCACTGCAATTTAACATTATGGGGTGTACAATATGCCGTGCACTTACTGTTTCTGCCCTGCCCATCTAGAATCAATCTTTAATTCCACATAATTTCTGTAGGATTTGGAGTTTCTAATTTGTAAAATAAAAATATGCCACATGTAAAGGCTAAAGCATTTCCTTATGCAAACTGATCTATTTCTTGTCATACACCGAGGCTAATTTACTTCCCAGTTGCAGCACTGGCACTGTATGTGCCTGTGGTTAATCCCAAAGAATACCATAAAGACAGTTCAGTCTCCGCAATCTCAGATCATTCCTAGTTTACAGATTTCCTGACCATTTAGTTTAGTTACACAGTGTTTCTACATGCAGTGGCTATGTTTTTGTTGGAGAATTTCTAAGTCCCCTGGCACTGAAGCTTGCAAACAAAACGGCAAGCAGTAGGAAAAATGAAGAGGAATAGAGCCTACAAATCATGGAAGGATTTGAAGAAATTCACCTTTGGTTTCACAGTCTTGAAACGAGACAGCACCTTCATACTTGGTCACAAGCCCACCGCCACATGGAAAGCAGAGGGTCCTTCCTGGCTCAGGCTGATAGGTACCAAGAGGACAGACTCTGCAAGGTTTGAAACCATCTGAAGAGTAGTGTCCAGGTGAACACTGCCCTGAAAGTTGAAAATGATCCATTTGTATTAGTGAGCCTACCTTTGGGGACAAATATAAAAGCAACTAATAGTTAGCAAGGCTTCCTATAACTTCAAACATAATATCAGGATTCTAAATTCAAAATTCTAGTCTTACCTTCCAATTTTATTCCTGTAACTCCTTCCTAAAAGTGATTCCAATAATTATAACTAGTTTCTTAACCAGTTCTTTACTGTGTTTTTTTTCCTCAGCAAGGATTCCATTAACATACTGTTATAATACTTAGTGTTCTTATCAAGGCTTTCATCTGAAAATTTCAACACACTTTGCAAGAAATAATGAATCTTTTCACTATATCTGTGAGACTTTTTTTTTTGATCTCCACTGTATAGCTATGGAAAGAGTAGATCATGGGATTTACCAGATTGGATTGGACAAGTCCAGCACCCAGTTTGTGAAAAGAGCTGACACTGTCAGTTTTCCAGGATGCTGTGAAAAGCTTTGCTTGTCAGAAGCAATTCTGCCAGAAAATGGAGATTTGTGAGAAGCAAAGCACTTTATGGATGAGTCTACTAACAGATACAAGGTTGTTTCAAAATATACTCTCCAGGCAATTTCCAACAGGCAATTTGGCTGCCTTGTTTATTCCTAGTTTGATGACTTCACTCCTTGAAGGCCACCCTGGGAATCAAGATGTTGAGTTTTTCAGGATCTGTGGCATTACTGCATATCTTCACCACCTTCCAGCATAGGAGACCAGTGCTTGGAGATGCATTTTAGCTATTCCCTGAGGTTGCCTAATCCCAATATTCCACAATTTAGCTTCCTGAAGGGGAAAATAGCAGGTGTAAACAGCTGGCTCATAAAACTGAAAGTTTTGAGAGCTCTAGTTGTGGTTGGTTAATAACTTTGACATTTGCATGGAAAGATGGAAGGCTTCCAGCACTTTGGGTCCTTGGCTTTCAGCATGAACCATGGCCTCCAAGCAAAAGCAACAATCAGATTCTTCATGAAAATCCATCGTGATTTTTAGTGTGACAGTTTAGCATTTGTGAATCCTCTACAGACCTCCTTTTTTTAAAGAAAGGGTACTCTCGGGTTTTAGGAGTGCTAAATACTTGCACTTTCAGCACTGGTGTGTCCCAGTCCTCATGTGAAGAAGTAGAAGGAAATGAGCTGCTTAATTCATTCTTGCCTTTTTATGCTGAAATTGCCAACAAAATAGGGCAGAGGGGGTTTCCTGGAGAAATGCCCCAGCTGAGCAGTTTCCTAATTATACTTTGTGCTCATGTCTACATAGATTGCATGTAACCTAGGTATTATAGCACCTTAGTTATTTGCAGCTACAACACAGACTGAGCTCTATGCAACAGATGGCTAAAATTTTTGACATACTAATATACACCTCAGCTCTAGGGCAGAGGATCTCAAGCACAGCATGTTTGTTATCACACAAGTGTTACTGTTCCAGAAGCTCTGATGCAAAAATACTATTGATTACAGGTGGTGAGTACATTTCTAAAAAAAAAAATTAATCAAAATATGCTGTTTCATCACACATGCTAAAACATTTTATGGAGGCATACTGATCTTGATAGAAATCTTTGATATTGAGGTTTATGAAGATCATTTTCAGAGAAAGAAAGGGGGAGAGCTAATCAGAAAAAACATGTCTTGTCAGCACAACAGTCTATTCTGAGACAAATTCACTCTGCAAAAAGAATCAGAAAAGTTTCTTTTTATTCATGTGGAGAACAAAAAAATCACGTGGAAGCTTTGCCAACTGTGAAATAAAATGGTCTTTTTTTATTGCTGTTGTATGTTTTGGTCAATATAATGTGCATTTAAGTCCCACATTTAGACTTTAGCTTGCTAATAATCTCTTCTTGTTCTATTTTGGCAAAGTAAAAGCCACTGTAATTGAAGATGCACAGACATTTCCAGAATTGTCCAGTGACAATTCCTTCATCTGGTAAATGAACCAAATCTACAATATGCTTAAACTGGAGACAATGAAATTATTTTTTATTTGGTGGATGGGAAAAGAAATGGTACCATCTCAAATGTCATTCTGCATTTACTCTAGATATCCAGAAGCAAACATAAATGTAATTAATGAATGAGTTTTCAAGTTAGAACTTCAGAATCCAGCATAGCAGAGAGGACAGTTTTGCTTCAAAGGCAAATAATTCATCTGGCTATAAGCTAGGTTTTGCTCATCTGTAATGAAATTAAATGAAACGTAGAGAAAATAATTAACAGTTGTGTCTTGAAACCTTATCTTGATTAAGTTACAGTGGAAAAAAAAACAAACCAAACTTCATATCTCTCTCCTGAAACCAGGGATTATTACCATTATCTACTTTATATAGAGTGAAGTTGAGTCAGAGATATTTAGTCACCTGCCAAAAGCCACAGGGAAGTTGAGCAGCATAAAATTTTGCACTCCTTAGCTCTGAATGTAGGTACAACATTCCTTGCAGCACAATATTCTCAAAATCACAACTGCTGTAGATTCCCTTAGGCAAACTGCAGCCCATACAAAACAGTTAACCAGGAGGCTCATTAGACTTATCAGTACCAGGCCCAATAGAGGTACCCCTTTGGCTCACAGCGCGCGTGATGAGCCCTCCTTACAAGTCAAGGTATGTCCAGACTCCCTACCTCCCTCAAAGGAAAGTGCTTCACCTGCCTTGCTGGGTTCCTTGCTCACATTGCTGCAGCTGGTCCCACCTTTTTGGGAGCAATGCCAGCATGTCAGCGGATGGCACAAGCCAAAACATGTGTATTGCTTGTAAGGGCACACAGTTTTCTTTTGTTGGCTTTACAAGACAGAAGCGTGGCAGGTGCTCTTCTCATTTAACCTCAACGCCCCATGTGCCCTAGGCAATACCTACTGCTTTGGCAATCAAACTCAACTTGCCTCCGCACTCTGAGACGTTCCGGGCGCCCGCTACTCCCTGCCCATCATTACTTGGGCAAGGCTCACAGGTAAGTTGACCTTCTGTGTCTTGGTATGTTCCTGGCGAGCAAGGAACGCACTGATTATGTTCTCCGCTATAAAAGGTGCCCGTGCTGCAGGTCACTGTGAAAAGAAAAAGGGCAATCTCCATAAAGATTTTCATCAGAGTCACATAGTTTGCCTTTACATCAGACATTTCCATAATTGAGATCTCTTTGGCTCTGCTATGATAGTGGCACTTTGCACGTGCTGGCTAGGATCCTTGCCTGATGTAAATAGGCCCTCCTCCATGTGGTCTAGGTTAACTTACATCAGGGAAAGATCCTTATTTAAACCACTAAATGGCATTTAACTACACTGAAGAATTTATCAGACATATGTTGTTAATAAAGCTGATGCAGTCTTAAAATTGAATATTGTAGTTTCAGACAGTGGTGCATAACGTACAGGAAGTGATGTGAAGTTTTAGTTTATAGTAAATGCATTTACATGTTGATTTTATAGAAGAAGACAGTAAGTCTGTCTCCTGAGATCAGTTCTAGAAGTTTCTCTGAGGGCAGCATAACCCAGATAATAGTGTATATTTCTTTATACTTGCATGCTTTAACTGGAAGGCACTTTAAGCTGCTATTCTTGCTACAGCAGGGAACATGATTGCATTAAATATTTTTCTCCATAAGATACAGCTTGTCAAAGTACATAGATTTGCGGACACCAATAACTGTTTCAATACAGCTTCTAAAGCATCGTTGCTGTATGCTGAAAACAGCATCTGAACCAACTCATTAAAGGAATCTACCAAATCTGCATCAAGTAACTATTTCTTTTTGCTTTTAAGTGGCTTGGTGTCTGAAAGAAGTTGGAAACAGACAGGCTGATTTTCAAAATGTGACTTCATGAAATTAGCAATGTTGAACTGAGCACTGCCATTAATGGCTTTATGTTAGCACCTTCTCCTCAGAAAGACATTAGAGCCTGGTAATTAGGATACAGCGCAGAAGAAATAAATAATTTACATGAAGTTAAAACAGAAATCTCAATCACAGCTTTTTAACCTTTTTAAAATTGAACCTCTTGGGTGCTACGTTTGAATACATCCCTTGGGCGTAGATCATTTGGTGGTGAGGAGAGTGAAAGAGGGGTGATAATAAAAATAAATACTAGATTTCCTGCCCCACTCATTAGAGTCTAGTTAATCTGGGGAGAAAGAAGGGAGTGCTTGTTTGGGGGTTTGGGAGGTCTGAAAGGAGCTGTGGGCACTTACCGCATTTTCCCTCCTGCAGCACTTGCCCTGTACTGCAAGCTTCATGCCCTTCAGTAGCTTTAGCTGGCTTCTGAGCCACTTCATATTCTGTCCCAGAAAACTGAATGTAAAATTGCTGTTTATTAATAGATTTCCTCAATGTTTTGATTGCAGTTTGCAGCTTCTGCTCCATCCTTTTCCGAACACAGTCAATGTTACAGGTGTCTAGATGGGAAATGATAAGAAAACTAGAAGCAATTGAGATTCATGTTTAAGCAATGGTGCTTATCATAAAAGAAAAACCTTATTTTAGTGCCCATACTGCACTATCACCCCTTCATTTGCTTCACTTCCTTCTCCATATAAGTTCTAGAGCTGCAAACTCAACAGTGGGTCTTTATAGGGAATAAGCCAGTCCATCAAACTAAATTTCTCTGACTCTAATGTATCAGTACCTGCTGCCCACTTCTCTCTAGCATTAAAAAGACCAGTTACACTGACTGCACAGAGAGAGGGCTGCAGAAGACATCAGGATAGGCAGCAAAATCAGGTTGGCACTGTGCAAGGTTGCTGTCCCAACTCCATTTTACACATTTGATGCTCCAGATATGCATTCAAGCTGAAAGGAAGGTGTTTCCTGGCACATTTGCTCTTTGAAGCACTTGGCTTCGGAATGCATGCCTCCTGGGCTAAGAAACCCACCTTTGAGGACTGCAGGATTGAGCCCACATTTTCTTTGGCTGGATTTTATAGCATAAAATTCCATCCCATGAATAACTTAAAGCAAATCTCTTTCTTTCTGAAGTTTGTTACCAAAACATGAGTGTACCAAATGTGTAATAAAAATGTTGTATTTTAAGTTGCATCAACTTAAATTCATGGAGAGTGTTCGAAAACTTCTACCTAATCCTGACATTCTCTGTGCATCAATTAATGCTTCTGTTCTTTGAAGAAATCAGACTAAATTAAGCTACTAGCCTTAATGCCAGGCCTTGAGGAAATTTTGCTGCATTATCCAAACCTTTTTTGTTTGACTTAATTTTACACCTGACTCCTTTCAATTAAGTCTTGGAAACTCTGAGTGTGGAAAGGCTGCTGTATAACCATTGTGCTAAAAGGTTTGCGCAGCAGCTTGATGAAATAGCACCAGAGAGAACCTAGCACACTGAGGACTCAAATTCTGATTTTTCTCCAGAGGCGAGGAGTGATCTTTCACAAACCTGAGATTTCTTCTGACTTCATCTCCACTTCAAACTCCGCAGTGATGTGGGACACTTCTTTTGATGGTGACTTGCGGCCCCGGCGTTTTTTCTTGGAGGAATCACACTTGAGATTCACAAAGGTCACCTGGCAGTTGTCTGTACAAGGGAATGGACCTCCTTTGCATGAGAGAAGCAACACAGAAAAGAAATCAAGTAGCAAAGTAGTAAGTGTCAGGCTAATGAGCAACAGTTGAGTTATCATGAAGGCAGTGACAGGTTTCATAACATTTCACATGCAATGTTAGACACCTACTTCTCTGTGCAATTTTGGGTTTGTTTGTTTTGCTAGAGAAAGGGGGAGGCATAATGCCATGCGGTGAGCCCTTGCTGCAAAGCAGTACTTCTAATGCATACATTTTCCTCTCCTTTCTTCATAAAAGATTGGGAAGTTCTTTACAGAAATTAGTTAAGATCAATGATTTATATACAGCCATTTGATGGTTAAATCAAGCCAGAGGGTCAGTTTTCACAAGTTGATGAGTGACAGGCCTGGGACAAAAGAATAGTAGTCCTGTTCCCAGATGAACTGAAACTACTGGTTGGTGTTTGCTCTCCTTCATCATGGACAATCACTGATATCAAAGTTAAAAAACCTTGTAGTTTGGACTTTATGCAAATATATTAGAAGGCTTTAAAGGAAAATACATGCCAGGAGAAAAGAATGCAGTCTCTGTGTGAAGCTGCTGAGGACAAAGGAACAAACTTGTTAGGACACACTTGCACAAGCATCATCCCTCTCTATA
Organism: Crypturellus tataupa; assembly: GCA_034781795.1. Lineage (NCBI taxonomy): Eukaryota > Metazoa > Chordata > Aves > Tinamiformes > Tinamidae > Crypturellus > Crypturellus tataupa. Next base: position 23,064 of record JAWLRI010000216.1, read on the forward strand.
AAAGGACATCTAGAAGACAACCAACCCATTTGCAACACCTGAAGGATGTTACAGGTTGCGGGGAGGAAATCTATATAACACCAAAGCCACCAAAAGATTTTTCACTCTGACCTTGTGGCTGCACAATATCATCTTACTGCTAACCACAGAATTTCAGAGGAGACTGAGAAGAAGCAATGCTAGCAATGGACAAAGGAAATGCAACCAAGAAATACATTCCCATGGTGACCTTATGTACCAAAAAAGAACTTCTGGTGACTTTCAAAATGACTCCAATAATTACATCTTTTTAAAAGAAGCTATTACATGAGAAGACGGTAAGTATCTTGACAACAGAGACTGTTTTAAGCCAATACTTGGAAAATTTAAAAGATAAATGTTTGGGCTGAAGGCTAAAAATAAAATATGAGCCTGAATTTAAATATCAAATCTTCAAACGTTTAGCATTTTAATATGCTAGTTTGTTTACTCTTCTCTGTTCACAGTTCATATATGGCTCTCCCTACTCACTAACAAAAGCTGTAGTAAGACAGATTCACAGTAGAGAATATGTAAGCTTGCTCTAACCCGCTAAGTAGCTCTAAGCAACTTTATGGGCTATTGCAATTAAGCCAGTATCGTATATTAAAATTCAGTATATTCAGAGTTAAGATTAAATTTAAATGAACACCAAATAAGCTGTGGAAATGCAAAACAGCAACATACACACATCTGTTACAATATCAAGGGTCTGGAGGACAAGAAATAAGCCATGAATATTTGTTAAATATTTATAACTTTTATAGGCCCTCTTTTTAAAATTTACATGTGATGTTCAAAAATAATAAAATTTCCCACCTATTCATACCAAGTTTGAAGAATATTTTACTGCTTTGACCCTGTCTGACAAAGATTTCAGATCTTGCTAATTATGTCTAAATCTTTTTTCCTTAACATTGCAGCTATTCATTCCTGTATTATGAAAGATCTAAGGCCATGTAACATCAGATTTTGATTATAACTTTCCTACATAAGGGCTCTCTTTGCTACTGCAATGGGATACTAATCCAGTACAAAGCAAATAACAGAAATAATAATAGGTCTTGCTAGTATAAGTTTTCTTTTATAAATCTAATTTGGAAAATCTAAGCCAAACTGACTTTATTTCAGCTAGCTTTCCTTTGGTCAGTAGCTTTTTGTTTTGTTTTCCCCAAGATATTTTTACCAGTATCAACGATGGAAAAAGGATGAGCTTAATTCTGAATTCATGTATTTTCAGGCAAAGTTTTTTGGTGACATTTTAGCACCATCAGATCCAAACCCAAGCCACTGTTCAGCTTCCATGCAAAAGCTGGCCTGAACTTAAGTTCAGATCCAAGTCTAAACACCACTACTAACTTTTCTATCTGCAGGGTGAAAACAAATCGTGAACACAAGCAAAGGGAACCAGCCCATGGGAATGTTGTTTATGTGTTGGAGGAAACCACATACCTGACACAGCTTGCTTTCCAGAATCCTTCACTTTTTCTTTGCTGCGAGGCCGCAAATGGCACTTGGCGTCTTTAATTTTAAAGCGTGCTTTCTGCTTGATTGGAGGGGCTAACAAATCTGTTGACGTCAAGCCAGGAGTTATCATTTGTAATATAGACCAAATGAAGGCAGACACTTTAATTTTAAGTTCAGAAGCCTTTTTGCAACATGAAAAAGAGACAGTCCAAGAGGGGCATGTCTTTTGCAGAAGGATCCAACTGCCCAAGTGCATTTTCTCTGTAAGCACTTGAACTCAAACCCAGGAAGACCAATGAATTTGCTAGTGGGCTGCACATACTCTTCTCCTTCTGTAGCCTTTGCACCCCTTTTTGGAATTTTTTGAAATTGCCTTACTAGGAACAAAGTTCACTTTTAGCAATTTTGACTTCCTGTGCTTGGCCACAGTTCTGCTTTTACCAATGCAAGCCAGGAATAGGATCGGTTTAAAGGAGTTGCGCTGCTGGTGATCGAAAACTCTCTGAGAGAACCGCCTTTAGGGGCTAATAATCTATAGTTTGCAAGCTTCAGCCCTCATCTTTACATCCCACCCTGTTCCAGCTTAGGACTTGGAACGCCGCTATAGAGCTACGTGTAGGAATCACACAGAATCGCAGAATGGCTGAGGTTGGAAGGGACCTCTAGGGATCATCTAGTTCAACACTGCCGCTCAAGCAGGGACACCCAGAGCACAGGGTGGCATCCAGGCGGGTTTTGAAGATCTCCAAAGAAGGAGACTCCACCACCTCTCTGGGCAGCCTGTTCTAGGGCTCTGTCACACAGATGAAAGCACAAAACGCAACTGCGGGCTGCCTGCCGTGCCACAGAGCAGGGCGCGCGGGAGGGCACCTACCTGCACAGCTGGGCAGCGTGGCGTTGCGCCTGGGCACAGCTCTGCCCAGCGGGCCGGGGACACCGCAGCTCAGCGTGTAGCTGTTCTCTGAATCTGAGCAAGGCAGGAGGCAGGGTGAGCAAGCAAGTATTTGAGGTAGAGAGTATCAAATCAGCAAATCACATTGTGCATCTACACTGAGGAGGACAATAATTATTCATACCAACCTGGAACAAAGAGTGTATTGGATGGGCATGAGAGGAAGCAGCTTTCTATGCCTCCTGTCTTGCTACATGCTAGCTGAGCCTTTGCAGCTGGTTTGGCATTTGGGAGACATTTCACCATCTCTGAGGAAGAAAAAAAGGGGGAAAAAAGAAAAAAAAAAAAGAAAAAAAGAAATCAAATACTGCCCATGCCACATCTATGACGTGACGGGCATCCCTACAACAACACGCACAAAAGCCACCCTCACAAAGGATGCCTTGATTCAAATGATTGGTAAAACATTTCCATTCCAACTCTCACCAAGTTTTTAATCTCAGCCCCATGCTCAAACTCCTGCACTTGGAGTAGGAACCCGCCTAAGGCAGGCAAGTGTGACAGGACCTGCTGGTGGGGGTGGCTGAGCAATTGAGGATTTTGTTATTGAAAGCATCTGCAAATCACATGGCATTCAGCATCATTAGGTATCATTAGCACATTTTCATTGTGCTTTTGTAACAGTGGAGAAAATGGTTTCCTCTAAATAACTTTGGTAATAAAGGCAGGTGATCAACAGGGAGATCACTCTCGTTTTAAGCCTCATTAAATTAATCAGATGAAACAGTGTATATCAATAGAGAAAGGTGTTTGGTTTTCCATCTTCCAACTGGCTATTACAAATAATGAAGGGAAATTTATGACTAGCAAAATATTTTAATAGAGTTGTGGGAAAAGCATTCTTAGTGGACTGAGAGGGAGAACAGTACAGTCCTCCTGCAGTCTGAGTTTGTACCAGGCCTCAGAAGATTATGGTCCCTGCTGCTAGTTTACAGCCTCCTTTCCAGGGGTTTATCTGGTACATAGAGAAGCAGTGGGTAGCTAAATAGTTTTCCATTTCTTGCTCTTTAAGCATCAGCCTCTAAATATATCAGTAATTGTTCATGGCTGAGTAAAATATATTAAATTTGATTCTGAAAGACTGAATGTGTGCATTCCCATAAAAAATCTGAAAACTGAATTAACGTCCGTCAATAGCAAATACTTCAAATGGCTATAACCATGGCCAGGGCAGGTCTAGAAAACATGACACCATCTACTTAAAGGGTACACAAGAGCCATGACTGGAATAGGTATTAAGATTTTCCACAGAATACAGTGGCACTAGCAGTAAGCACCATCATTTTAGACTCTCAGGATTTGCTCCCCCTGCAACAAATATCCCTGAAAACGCTAGCATCAATACTTCTTATTAAGCAGGATAATTTTGGTGCCCTCAGAATACTGAACTAGAGTCCTGCAAATGTAGTTACTGAACTTGAATGCCACATCTTACCTGTGTACTGCTAAATACAATTTAAATACACCAAATGAGTTTTGGAGACAATCATTTCTGAGAGTTATATATGAGATCACAGAAGATGGATCTCAGTAAGAAACCAAAAGAGTAGTTTCATTTTGTAACAATTATTTCAATATAGAAAACTATCTCCTGTTCTGAAATCTACCTGTGGTTATATCACGAGTGTATGATCTCCCACAGCGTCGGATACTACCTGAGTTTTTAAAATGCATCTGTATTGCTAAAAGGGAGCATCTCTTAGGCAAAATCACAGCCTTTTCCATGAACATTGACCTGGTCCCCTCCAAGTCAGTCCCACACATACCAACACAGTCTTTTTTATTCCAGTGGAGTTTCTTTCCAGGTGGGCAGACACACTCATAACTCCCCATTGTGTTAAGACACCCGTAGTCGCAGCTACCATTGCTGATGCTGCATTCATCAATATCTGAAAATAAAATCAGAATTTAGTAGACTACTAGCTGCATGAACGCATGTATAGTGTACATTATAATCTTTCGTGCATAAAGATATCTGCTCCAGTTATATCTTTTATTTTGAAGTCTATACAAACATGTATAATAGAGGCTACACTGACAGCAGACAACATTATTGCATAGTGTATGTTCTTACACAGGCACATGCACAGCTTTTACTCTTGTAAGGATTTATGCATATGCTGCAATTTACTTTTTAGGAGTAGTCACAGTGAAATTCTTGGAAGTATGCACAAAATATGAAGCATGCTTGAAAGTCTGCAGCATCTGAGCAATATGTATATAGCATTATAAGGAAAAAACACAAAGGTATAAACATCTGTGAGATTCAATCACTTTTGCTTATCAAAGAAATAAGTTGTCAATTGTAACTCAAGAGTTTGATTTCAGAAAGGATGCAATTGATAAAGGAAACTATATAATTGACAGGAAACAAGCAACTGAAGGATAGTTCATTTAGTCTTCAACTCCTCTGTAGAAATGAAAGGGGAAAAAAAAGCTTTCAAAGAGATGGCAAAGCAACTGCCAGAACCCTGTTGCCAATATTCTATTTAAAGACTTTCAACTTCACATGCATTAGAAAGTTATTTGGTCAAAATGAACTATGTGTAGTCAACACCTATATAAAACTTCATCTGCACAGCTCACCTCTCTTCCCCCAGCACTGCGGGGGAAGTTTTCGCCCATGGTGCTCCTCAGGACCTGTCCCGTCCCATACACTCCCTGGGCACTTGGGCACCACGTAGGACAATATTAGGTCAAAAATTGTGCTAAGGAACCAGTGAATGGTCAGGCATGTAGTGCTGCTCCTCAGCCTTCACTGCCTTCCTGGTTGAGCTATCACCTAACAGCTCTCACTTTGGAGCACAGCCCCAAAGTTGCAGGCAGTGCACTAAGTCTAAACAGCAAACAGGTTTTGCCCTTTGAATGTAGCTATCTCTCTGGCTGGTAAAACTGTAACACACTTTTACAAGGGATGTACCTTGTGTCATTTGATATATTTGTGAATGAGCTGGAATGACACGAAATCGGCATAAAATATACCAACTGACTCCCATTCCTTAACGATAGGCCTCAAAATGCATCTGTAAAAGGAAAATTGTCATGTAAAATGCATTTTTAAGGGAGGTTGGGCTATGAATGTTCTTAGCCTGTGAGTGCCTACATCGCTCATAGCCATGCCTGAGGTCAGGCTTCATTTCCTGTAGCTGAATCCTCTTGGTCTGTGAGAGCACAGGTTGAGTTTGAGCCCATCTTCCCAGGCCCCAGTTTTGGTCCCTACTGACCCAACCTGAAGCCAGACTGTGAGGTTACAGGTAGGCAGTGGTGCTAATGAAATCCTAGAGGTTAAGCCTGTGTTCAGACCCTGTGCTCATTAGCAAACACAGGCAGGCTCATATTAGCCAAGTCTTTCTCTTGCTTCTTGGGCCATTCAGTGGGAGCACCCATAGATTCATTTGCTGGAATCCAGCCTTCACAGTTAAGCAAAATATCTAAAAAATGGAAGATACATCTAAAAAACAGACTGTAGTACCCTACTATAATAGACATATTTTTCTGGGGAGTCTCCTATTTCTGGGCCAGAGTCAGGACTCCTGGAAGCTCTGGGGCAGCAGCAGCCCAAGCTGGCTGAGGAGACAGTTCCAGGAAGAGCCTTTTTTTCTTAATTTGACATACGGTGGTCATAGGAGTAGGCTTCTGCTGAGCTGGGTAGCAGAACTTACTTGACAGTCCCTACTTGGTAACACATTTAGCCCACTCGGCTCCTGCCATCGAGCTCTGGCCAAACTGCTCAACCACGGACTCTTGCTGTCAAGTGCCTTGGTCCAAAATCAAGTCCCTGCAGAAGAGGCCAAATTCCCAGAAGTGCCTGTAAATCTGTAGAGTCTACTGGCTTTGCTCTGGTCACTTAATGAGCCAATACATTCTGTAAGTAGGACTCTCCCTAGATGGGAAGTTTTAGCGCTAGCACTTTCCAAAAGACTCCCTTGTGCCACACAGCTTTTATGATAAGAGATGTCATGAGGTGAACTCCAGCAAGGGCTGTACCTCTGTGTGAAACACCCAGAAAGTGGCCGCCGCCATGTGGTTTATTTAATTGCTAGTCAAGGAGAGGCAGGATGGACAGAAAGCATATTAAGAGGCAAGTTTGTGCCAAATCTTTCCAAGGGTTCTCAAACACAGTATTTCTCCCTAGTTTGAATGTCTGCTCAGTGCCACATGGAGGACAGCCAAAGTGAATTATTTGTTCCACTGTAAACAGTCCTCTCTGGGGGCAGAGTAAAACTAATGGCTGGTCTGAGCTGCAGAGCTCAGGGCCTGTGCACGTCTGGATTCAGATGTGGGCCTTTGGATCTGTCCAACACAGAAAACAAGCATGAGGTTTGGACTTCGCTGTGTTTGTGCCCGAAGTTCAGCCCCGAGCATTTTCAGTTAGAGCTTTGGTCCTGTCTCATTCTTAAAGAATGATGCTGAATCCCGCAGCCTTGAGGCGTTCTCTAAGCAAATATATATGGCAGTTAATTAAGGAATAAACAGTGGATGCAAAGATCAGCATTGCCTTACCCCGCATATCAAAGATGCCCCAAACCTTCAGGTTCTGATTTTGTCTTCAGAGTTGCTTTCAAGTGGAGTCTTCCCAAATTCCTGCTTTAGATGGACACCTAATTCTCCTCCTGACTCCCTGGTCAATTCACTTGCTGCTGCAGCATATCCTGCTCTACACAAGAGATACTATCACTCACCTCCTGCACCTTTCTCCTATGGCCCAAACGAAGGGAAACAGGTGTGGAGATAACACAAGTTTTTCACATGACCTCTTTGGTTCCGGCCATAATGCTACAACTGCTCCACAGACTATGAGACACTGGCATCACCCTCTGTTTCGGCAGTTCTTCCAACACGCTTACCCTGGGCTAAGCCTGACTTGGATCGGGACCCAGCCTGACCACACAGAGTACGAGGGCTTAGAATCAGGAATTTCTTTACAGCTCAGTGCAAGCTTTACTTGCATTGTATCTTGAATATCTGCACAGCATTGTATCCCTCAATCTAGCTTTTACAGAAAAGGATCATATCCTCTGTTCCTCAGAATTTTGTAACAATACTTTAGATTCTGTGCTCTCATTATAATTTAACCTTTTTCCTTGACTTGCGTAATGTCATCCCACTTGGTTAAAAGCATAAATCAGACTGAAGAGACTTCACAAACCCCACAAAACAAACCTTTGTTCCCCTTCGGCCAGTGCTCTGGACACTATCAAATCTTAGCCTGCTTATTAAGCGTGCAGACAAGAGACCACAGAAGCGCTGGCCAGGCTGGTGGCAGGCGCCCCTTGCTGAGATACTCCAGCAGAGAGTGGCCTTAAATCTGACTGTTCTGAAATTCTCCTGTCTTGATCACGCAGAAGCTGAACCTCTAATTTTGACATGTGGGAGCACTGTCCTATGGTGCACTTCTTTTTAAAATACCTCTCTCTGGGATAACTGAACATTAGAGCACCAATTATTTCCAGCTATGCCAAAGAGGCCGAGGAATTGAAGTAGTTCCACTGACGATAGGAACAAGCTATCCCACAGAGTTCCCTGATGAGTTTCACAGGCAGTTTTGGTCTCAGTCTTTAAGGACAACTCTGCCTAGCTGCTGCAATCACTCAGAAATTGCCTCTGCTCTGGGTGACTCGCACAGGCTCAAGCGCTGTGAACTCTGCGTGCAAATGCACCTGGGCATGGAGAGTCCAAGGGAGCTGCTGGGGGCCTTCTCTGCAGCCCCTCCTTTGGTGGTGGTACAGGCTAAGTCCTGAGCTCTGTACCTTTCTTTTCCCATTTGTAAAGTGGGGGCAAATACTTGGACTTTTTTCTCCTTTAAAGGGGAATTAGAGAATGTAAAAGGTTTTGAAGGTAGAGTTTGCTTAATGGGTGCCATATGCTCACCCTCCGTGACAACAGGGCAAGATTTTCCTACTTCAGTAATGTCAAAGGAAATTAGTCAGCCAGAATACAGTAAAGGACAACTAACACACATAACTTTTCTAAAGCTTAAAAAATGCTAATAGAGCCACAATGCAAAAAAGTTTTGTAAATCCAGCATCCTTCTCCTATCTTCTTATTTTTGTCCTCCTCCTTTGCAAGCACCCAAGGGTGCTCCATGCTGTAACGTCACTAAGGAAGAGCTCACTGTGTGCGTGTTGTGAGGTACCACAACTCCTAGTCTGACGCTATTTTGGGTTCCTTGTGAGAGAAGTGGTGCCTCCTCGCAAGCAGGAAGGCAAGTGCCACAGCTGTGAGCTGCTGGTCTACACCGAGGCTGCTGGGACAGAAGTCATTTTGCCCTTATGTTCTTCTAGAAATACTTCAGCAGGTTTGGGGCTCTGAAAATTTAGGAATACCCAGATCATGCTTTATTTGTGTATCTCCAGTTCTAAAAGCTTCACCTAAAAAAAAAAACTCTGGCTCAGCGAACAGTTTACCAAGTGGACAAGTAAACAGATAAGCAAAACTCAGCTCCCAAACCTCCACAGTGCGTCAGTCCATACAAGGTGTAGCCTTTGTGGCAGAGACACTCGAAGCTTCCGGGGTAGTTGATGCAGGTGTGATCACAGGTCCTTTCAAAGGAACACTCATCTATATCTGAATGCAAAGAAAAAGCAGTAAGAAATCAGAATTCAGCTCAACATGATGGCCAGAATTTCACAATCCACGTCACCGTCTCGTTGACTAATAAGGTAACAGATATCACCACAGGTAAGACCCGAATAAAACATTAGTTTCACTCCTCTGGTGTCTCAGAAAGAAAAGACTTGCTCAATTTAGGAATGAAACCATTAGGAGCAAAACCTGAAGACCATAATATATGTTCTCCATTAGGTGGCAACCTTTAACTGCTGATCGTGGGTGCGGGTAAGTTTGTGGAACAATGGAAAAAAATTGGGGGCTGAGCTGTGTCCTGGCTTCTCTCTTGCTGCATTACCAAAGCCTTGAATAAACAGTTTTCACTCTATGTAGAAGTCAACCTTCCAACCTTTTGGGTCAAGCACGTGTGAAAAAGCGAATGAGAAGAACGCCTGAACATCTAGAGATACGAGAGGCACAAGTAAGTCGTGCCCACAAATAAGGCAGTGTCAGGTGAGGAAGGGCTGCAGGAAACCTTGGCCAGAAGTCCTCTTTCTGCCCAAGGCAAGAAAACTTGAACCCTCTCCCTTACAGAAGTCGGGCCTCTTCAATGGTCACTGCTCACAAGCTGGAGATGTCTGGAACCTCACAAATCCATAAGGGCATCATACTCAATTCCTACCCCCACGTGTTAGTGCAAGAGCTTTCATGTTGAATGAAACATTCTAGTTTTCATCCTGCTACCATAAATGCAAAGATAACTTAAAGAACTATGAAATCGCAAAGATTTGGAGTTTTATGTATACATTCACAAAAGCTTAAACTCCAAATCTTTGTGATACTTTATGCATATATTAACAGTGCTGTAAACAGCTTTATATGATCTCCAATTTTAAGAGTCTCAAGATATCTACAGGAAGAAAATTCACAATGTGGAAGGCAATCACACAGCAAAAAATATAATATAGAAGGAAACACACATGACAATCAGAAAGATTATCCTATCTGGTTTTGCATGTGCATCAGTCACTTAATAATTTACAAATGAGCAACAAGAAAAGGCCTATTGAGATTTCCTTTTTGCCCTATAGACTTACTTCATTTTTAATGCATTCTCTTATGTATTTTAAAATATCACTACTTGAGTTCTGAAAGTTTCTTTTTAGTGTTTCCTTTATAGCCTTGGAAATATGTAGCTTTCAAATATGCATAAATGGCAAACTGTTTTGGCCTTCTCTAAATAAATATATAAAATAAAATCATTGGGAAATGAACACCACAGTTGGAGTTTTAAAGGTCTTTCAATGTATAGGAAGTCAAACCATACATCAGGGTTTCATTCACGTGTAACGTCGCTCATGGCATGCATGGCATTGCGAGAAACGTATTAAAGCGGTTCATTTTCTGGCCTCCAACTTGCCTTGGAAAGTCTTTTTTCGGGGGAAAAAAAAGTATTTCTCAATAGCACCCTCAACCCATAACATTTCTGTCAGTCACACGTATTGGGGTGTTACATATTGGGGCTTAGACCTTTACAGTTTTCTCTCACATTACCAAGGATGGCTCTCCTTGCCCAGGGAAACAGCAGCCTGTCTAATAACATGACCAGTCACCTGCTTGCCAAGCCACAAGGCCCTCCAGATGGACAAATGCATTTCAACTATATGAAATACCAGCCACTTAGACCTACACTGTTTACCCTGGCTAGCTGAGATGCTGAAACAAACACTTTGACTATAATACAAGGACCGCTATAAAACACATTTTAGCCATTTAAGGCCTTCCTCCTGCCCGCTTCCTGCCGCTGTTCCCATAAACCCAACTCCTGCTGGATTCAGCGTCTTACTCTGTCTGGTCGCACATGGGAAGCCTCAGCTGGATTTTTCCTTGCTGTAACAATAAAGCCTTTGGAGGTGACCACTCCATGCTGGCCCCAGGCAGGGCTGCAGAGTCACCAGCGCCCTGAGGAATTCGGCACTGCTTGTAGAAAAGGGAAAAATGCACCACGTGGCCTTTGCTAAAGGAGGCGCCGGTAGCACGAGGCAGGATGCTGAAATCCTCCTGCTGCTTCTTTCTGGAGACTCCAAAACGGGGGCTCTGGGCGCTGCTACCCCCAGCAGTTAGTGCCTTTGCAGTGCCCCACAGCTCCTCGCCATATCCACCCTGAGCAGGCCTGCATATTTCCAACTACCCTCTCAAAGCTGGCATTCCTCAGCAGGAACAGCAGCCTGGTTGCCACCTTCACAGACCTGGTTTTCAAACACCACCCAGCACACAAGAGGGAAACAATGAAGCTCTCCAACCTTGGTCTCCTTTACGCAAGCAACACTGCATAGTTCATTAACATCACCCGCCACCAGGAGTGCTGAAAAGCAAACTTTGGGGGTTTGAGGTGCTTTTCAAGAAATTCAGATTTATTTAAATTAAGCTTTTAAGCTCTTTTAACATGGGACGTCAAAATGATTAGTTGTGAAGGAACCGTAGCAGAACACTTCAACTCAAATATGTTTTAATCCTATTTTTAGTTGAATTTGGCATGAATTCATAAATAGCCCTAGCTGTCTTAGAAAACTTCAGATCTGCTAGTGCACTTACTTGACAGAAGAATGCATTTGCTTTACTTCTATCGGGGTGAAAGATTTATATCACACCCACAACTACAATCAGAGCATGGGATTGTGTTCTTCCAGTGCGTTAAGAGAAATCTTCAGCGCTAAAAGCTTGAAGCTTTTAGGTTTCAGGGGACTAGTTCCACCTCTGATAGCATGGGACAAGTGCCCTGCCAGAAGTAATTTTTCCAGGAGTCCTAGTGGGCAACATATAAATCATAAGGCGAGGAACTCCCTACTTCCCAAAAGGTCTCACTATACCCTGGACATCCCAACTCTCTCTAAAGACACTTTGACCACATGGTCTCCAGCTTTCCTTCCAGTTGCTGTTTCCAGGACCTAACAACACCATAAAATCCAGCATTTTGTCTATCAACCCACATCCCCAAAGACCATATTCAGACGGCGGAAGCATTCCTTTATTTTTTTAATTCTAGGAGGTTGTTCAATGGTTTAATAGAAGAACAGGAGTTTCCCATGTTTAACACAGTTGTTGCCAATAGTGGTCATGCTTTAGGGTATTTGCCTGGCTCTGTTCCTCTTGTTTCAAGTCGGCATTTGGGGGTTTTATTGTTAGTTTCTTCTTCTTTTTTATTTTTTTGGTTTATTCTTTCACACATTAAGTGATGCCTCAACACCCTAAATTTTCCTTGAATCTAATGTTTGTAAGGAGGTGTCAGATCGCCAGTACTGGAAAGTAAATCCCTCCACCTTTCTCAAGACCAGGGAGTTTTTGCAGATATAATTAATTCCTCACAAGACACGTCCCAGTGCTTACACAAGGGAGCCCCAGTAGAAAGCAGCTTGCTTGCTGTGCTCCTCAGCCCTGTCCTTTCTACCACCACTAGGCTCCCAGGTACAGCAGCACTAGCCAACATGTTGGCTTCCCTGCTGTACTTACCTGGAGGTCTGCTCTTTTCTTATTGCTTTTTCTCTCTACGATAATTTTCAGACTAACAAAAAGCAACTGATAATTTGAGAATTCCAGTGGAATGCATGACTGCAAAAGCAGAGCATTGCTAGCAAGCAGCTCAATACCAAGAGTTTAAAGGTGAGGCTGATAAACAGCACTGGAGTTTTGAGGTGGCATGAGGAGCACCAGATTTGGTGACTTGGGCCAAAATTTGGTGACTTCGGTGAAATTTTGGCCCAAGTCCAAAAGAGCAACTACAGAAACAAACAATTTAATGCCTGGTTGGCCCAAACAAACATTAAAAATTTAATGAATATAGATTTTTCCTCCTCCACTTCTTTCTTAATATTATTTTATTTGTTAATATTAAAGTGATGACAATGTTTAGTGGAGGTTAGTCCACTTTTGTCCAGGACATACATTAAACGAAAAGGTTAATTTATGAAAATGGGAGGCTCTTCCCAAAACACAACCCACATGATACTTGAATAAGAGTTTGTTTTTTGCCATTTGAATTATTTTTCATGGGGTCTGAAAATAAACACGGCAAGGAGAGATCATTATTATTTGATAATATCGGTTGTATTACAAGAGAACAAGACAGGAGGGTCCCAGAAGATCAGGTCGTGATGTGCGACAGAAAGCAGACTGAAACGGCTCTGGGCTCTGTGAGCAAAGAAACCATCGGATATTTGGTTTGGCTGGGTTCAGTAAGGCCAGGAACGACGTGTACTCTAGATGCTAGATAAAGTCTATGCATTGTATTTAAATACAGTGATTTCAAGTAGAAAAAAACTGGAAAATAACTCCTCCTCTCCACCTCTTTAGAAAAGGAAATGCCCATCTCCACCATCAATTCCTTCCTCAGTGGAAGTGGCTCACAAGGCCTTCAATGCTGGTAGGTCACCAATGGCCAGAAATGGCCACTCTGTGATGGTAACACCTTGAGAGGCAAAAATCACAGCTCCACACAGCCAACCTTTGTCCCAGTTAGCTTAAGTACACCTTTGGCGGCAAATGTTTAGACAGATTTTACAGCTGCTATGGAGGATGCTGTGAAGAACTTGCACAGCAGAGCGAGTAGCGGATGCTACGAGGAACACATGCAGCAAGGACCCTGTGGCTGGTAGATCCATTTGCTAGTGGGGCTCAGCGCCCATGGGAGAAGCAATTGCTTGCATGTCCCAGCTGCCACCACATCGTGCACCACAAGATGCCACTCACTGTGGTGGAGTTACTTCCCAACACCGCACCACAGCAGGACGTGCTCTCCCAGCACACACATCCACAGCAATGTGGTTTTGCTCTGGCCTTCTCACATACCCCTGGTTTGTCCTCAATGCCTGAGCCACACACAGACTCAGGGCAGAGCGCTCCACTCAACTGCTCGCAGTCGCACCACCAAACCCAAGGCCAGGTAGAACGTGTTGCATTTGCGTTTCTCAGCCTCTGCATCACTGCCTCCTCTGAGAAATAGAGCCTTTCCCTTTTCCCAGTCATTAAAGACACACACCTACAAGCTCTAAAGTACTGTTGTATGATGTTTTTAAAATAAACACTAATGCTTTTTTACATATATTGTGGCTGAAAGTTATTCTGAGTTCCCCGCCTTCATTCTCCAATTTCTGCAGGGAACTGATACCACCCATGTAACGTTGTTCACCTTACAGCCTACCCAGAGTGGTTTCTAACAATATTTGACAGACATTAGGAAAACCACATATCTTAATCTGAGAAGTTGCTGGACCAGAGGGAGTCATGATTCAAGCTACATTCTCAAACAAATACTGATTTAAATTCAGTGTTGGGGAAGTTATTTTGCTACAGCAGCTCTATGACAGCATTTCCATCATATTTCAAGCTTTCTTATCCAAAGTGACTTACGCCTGTTCATAGTTAGTAAAAATACATCCTCCATCTCAGGATGTAACTCTTAACACATATCCAGCACCCACCAGAAGGGATGGCTAATGCCTAATTTCTCCCTACGTCTCAGAGTCTAATAGTAAAACCAGCGAAGAGGAAGTACAGAAAGATGCAGTTGTATACAGACCTTCCATTTCACTGCTTCCCCCAAAGTGCTTCTGCTGCAGACTATCAAAAAATAAAAAAAAAAAGAAACAAAAAGAACAAAACCCCAGACACCATAACCCCAAACCTTTAAAAGTAATTGAAAACCTACACCCAGTCAGGCTTGCCACTCCTTGACCGACTTGCAATCAAGTCAACTTGTTCCTGAGACCTAATTGTTAATAACAAACTAATGACCCGCACAAGAAACACTTCTGGCATTAATTACTACACTTTTAATGTGAATGTAAATGTGTAGGTAGCACAGTCACATCTTGTGTTTCAAAAGCTTAAGTGGGGAACTCTGTCCATTATGGCTAATTTTTACTTGGACCAGAGCATTTATTTATTTAAGAATTTTATTGCTCACAGTTAACTATGTGATTAGTGAAGACCAAATGTAACACACTAATCAGGGAATGAAGGACTTCTGAAGGAAATTGATTCTACTTGCAAGGAAATGTGCTTTTTATTAGAGATGATTTGCTCTAAGAATGCAAAGTGGTAGTAAAACAATAAATGCATATAAACTGTAGAAGAAGCCTGCAGACTCTGCTGTAGAGAGATGCAGTAAATAATCAAAAACCTGTGACTTCTTATTATATAAGCATCCCAGAAAGGAAGTATTTCAAGGATTTAGCAGTACAAAATAAAATTACTATTACTCAGCTTCAGAAATATGTACATGGTGGCAACCACTGCCAAATTTTGAGACATTTTCTCAGGTTTCACTAATTCAGGTTGGGCCACTCTTCCAGGCAGTATTCAAACCTGTTGCTTTGGCTCGAGGAATAAAAAATTTGCTCATCACAGAACAGCTGAGGTGATTGCTGTCTCATGGTCAACTTGTTGTCCATCAGGACACACAGGTCCCTCTCCACAAAGCTGTTCTCCAGCAGCCAACCCCCAGCCTGTGTTGGGCTTATTCCACCTACATGCCTGGGATTATCCCTCCCCAGATGCAGGACTCTGCACTTGCGTTTGTTGAACTTCATGAGGTTCCTCTCTGCCCATCTCTCCAGTCTGTCAAGGTCCCTCTGAAAGACAGCGCAGCCCTCTGGGATATCAGGCACTCCTGCCAGTTCTGCATCATCAGCAAGCTTGCTGACAGGGCTCTCGGTCCCTTCATCCAGGTCACTGATGAGTAAGTTGAATGTGGGGGTTGTAGCTGTACTGCTAACAGGACCTGTTGCATGTGACAGAAGTAGAAATAGGGAATAGCGGACGGAAGATCTTGCGGTGTCACGGAAAGGGCAAGGGTTTAACCATATTAGGGCAAAAGGTGATATCTGGAACCTGATTGGTACATAAGACAACTTCCACCTGGACAGAAGTTATAAGAACCAGCAGCGTATTTCAATAAACGCCATTTGCAGCATCCACCATATTGGTGTCTGTGCTCATTTGACCCGGGGTGCTGGGCGGTGGCACACGTGCTAACTTGGTCCGCCGGGATAAATGTTGCTGCGAGGCAACAGTTGAACAGGACAGGACCCACTCAACCCTGAGGAGTCGGCTACAGGCATCCAACTAGACCCTTCACTACTGATCACAACTCTCTGAGCTCTGCCATTCAGCGACTCTCAGTCCACCTCACTACCCACCCATCTAGCCCACACTTCCTGAGCTTGCCTATGAGGATGTCATGGGAGATACTGTCAAAAGCCTCGCTGAAGTCAATGCAGACACCATCCACTGCCCTCTCCTCATCTACCCAGGCAGTCACTGCATCATAGGTCAACAGGTTGGCTAAGCATGATTTTCCATTGGTGAATCCATGTTTCCTACTCCTGATCACCTCTTTACCTTCACAGGCTTGGAAATGACATCCAGAACAAGCTGTTTCATCACCTTTCCAAGGACGGATGTGAGACTGAATGGCTTGTAGTTTTCTGGGTCCTTCTTCATAACCTCTTTGAAGACTGGACTGATATTTGCTTTCTTCCACTTCTTTTGTGTGTCCAAAGTTGAGAGATCACTCTTTCTACTAGAAGTATAGACATTTTTTTTCCCACAGAATGAATATATTTAATGCTAGCAAGATGACTGTGCTCACTTAGTCTGAAATCCTGCCTTACATAGCCTGTAATACTTTGCTTGGTAACCTTAGAAAGCATCGCTCTTTCAGAAAGGGCGGTATAGGAGTTTTCCTGGACTGAACTCTTAGTATTCCCAGTTTATTTTCTAGAGTTCAACTCAGTAATCCGTTTTAGTTGCTAAATTTGGTAAAGGCTGAATAATTTCACTTAAAAGAGTATAATGCATACTTGATCCTTCCTGAATCAGCAGATACTTCCCCATATATTTTTCATGTTTTTTTTTTTTTTGCATCTGAGGTTACTCACAAAAAAGCAGAATTCCAATCAAGTAGCTCCTTTGGGCTGGCTGGCTGGCTGTCCCATTAATTCCTATCACCTAAGCAGTTACCATTAGAAGACAGCCATCATTCACTGGCCCCTTCAGTGGTTACAAGAACTGCAGTAGTTAGATCCCTCTCTGATGCCAGGCACTGAGGAGATGAGTCTTAACCCAGCAAAGTCATCACCATCACTAACATCAGAGCAACCAGCTCCTAGCTATTTACCTAGAAGTAGCAGCAAAGGGAACTGCAGCTGGGAAGAGCAAGACCGTACAGTTAGGGGAGTCTTTAAAGGCAAATGGCAGCTCCTTCTCTTTATCTCTGCTCTCGGTCCTTATCCAAGGATCCCAGTTAGCTTTCGGCAAATGGCTGTGCTTGTCCCTGGGGTTTGCAAGCAGAGGTGAAGCAGGTTAAAAACTGAAACTTGGCAATAAAGTTATAGGCCTAAACTGTTTGCTTCCTCTCCAGAGTAAATACAACCCTTTCTTTGGGAACTCTTCCAAAGGAGTTTTATGTGAGATCACATACCAACAAATTAATTTCCCCTTCTCTTTTCAGTTTCTTTCAAAAATTTCCATTTTAATTTTCTTCCACACAGTCCACAAGCTCACCCTCTTCGACAAGATTCCCTCAAGGCTTTCTCAGAGGGAGAAATGGGGTTGCAGAACAACATCTTAAGGCAGTAAATATCTATTCCCTATGTGTTTCCCTAAAGGCTGTGCCAAGAGAACTGACCACCATACATTCCTCTTCCTGTCAGCACCGCAGAGCCAATTCTGCTCCCAGGCACTGAGTAGGGTTTTGTTCTGCCTCATGCATCAGCTGCTGAGCTATTTGCTTGCTTTTGAATCACCCAAAGCTTTGCTTTGCCTTAGGGGATAGGAAGATTTATAGTTTGGGATGGAAAGAAGCAGAATTTGGCAATTTCAGCCAGGCAAGAATTGGCAGCTAACTTTGGGGGCTTTCAGGATATCCTTCAATGTAGTTGGTGGGATTTGGCCCAAGACTTTTAAAATTTCTGTAAATAAAATATATCATCATCATTACCATTATTATTATTATTATAATTGCATTATTACTTCTCTGCTGTTTGGCAAAGACAGAGGTTTTCAATATTTCCTCCCTGGAGTACGAAGACTTCTGTTTTATTTTTTATTTTTTGTAAGCAGAAGCAAACTGAAAAAGGAATAATGGTAGAGGATTACCTGATAAATTCACTTTCTGGCAGACAATAATTTCTTTTATTATCTTAAACATTGTAGTGCAAAATTAAACGCTAAATCCCATATAGGCAAGGAGAGCAGAAGAAGGCCACTAGGGACTGTTGAGGCAGAAAATGGTCAACCCAAGTTTCCTCCTCCCCCATTTTCTCAGTTATGCTGAGGGAGGATGGGGCCAAACTCTTTTCAGTGGTGGCCAGTGATAGGACGAGGGGTAATGGGTACAAGTTGAAACACAGAAAGTTCTACCTCCATCTGAGGAAGAACTTCTTTCCTGTGAGGGCGACAGAGCCCTGGAACAGGCTGCCCAGAGAGGTTGTGGAATCTCCTTCTCTGGAGATCTTCAAGACCTGCCTGGATGCCACCCTGTGCCACGTGCTCCAGGTGTCCCTGCTGGAGCAGGGGGGTTGGACTAGATGATCTCTAGAGGTTCCTTCCAACCTCAACTGCTCTGTGATTCCATGATTTGATCAGCTATCCTAAGAGACTGAGGAATGAGGCAACCAATGCGAGGCAGCAAGGGCAGCTGTGAGCCAGTACGGCTGTGGCTTCTCCTCGACTCTGTGCAACCGCTCCAACTTACTTCATCTGAGGAGCAGTTTGCTGGGGAGAGGCCCCCCGTTGTGTGCTGCAGTTGTGGAGGGACAGTGTCGTGGCACCCTACTCTCCAAGGAGCCCGTGTATGTGCCCATGTGGCACCTCCTCTACAGCCCTTCTGTACGGACACTCCACAGCCTCGCACACAGTTCCCCAGGCACTCCGAGGGAAAACTCCAGGGATGCCCAGCTATTCTTGGGCAGGGGAAAGGGGTAGAGGAGCCTTCAGCAAGGGCCCTCTCCCAGGAGGGCTTGTCACCAACCACCCAAGACAGCTCCGGACATACTTTAAAATAAAACAAGTTCTACTTTTCCTGGTGAGAAAGCTTTTAGGGTCTTTTATGAAACAGAAAAAAAACCTACAAATAACTAGATGCAATGGTAAAAAAATAAGAAATCTTCTCAAGGTCACAGACATAAGGCAGTCACGGGAGATAACCTGAAAAAAAGCATTATGAGTGGATAATTTCAAATCATTACAGTTTTTCACTGTCCAGCTCTTGACACTTAGCCTCACCATGAGTTCAAGATGATTTTCTCATCCTCTTTTAATCCCCTTGCTGTTATCCTTGTGAATAATCTGTTGTAATGATTTCTAAAAGGACCAGAAGATTTAAAAAGGTACTATAGGGATCTGAACTCGAGTAAAGGACAACTATCTTATAAATACAATCTATCTAATAGTACCAACAATGCGTAAGTATTTTTAACAGTATTGTTCATTTTTAGAACCTATTAATTTTAAAAATCAATATAAATTGAACTGAGCACTCTGCTTGCTGACATTTTTCTTCCAAGAGTGTTACCAAAAATATCCATGCTATGGAATCAGTGAGTGCTAGACTTGCTTGATGAAAGGCCAGGTGCCAGAGCGAAGGAGGCATAAATATATTTGCAGGCTTTCAGTGACAGCCAGAGAAAGGCCCACATAGCTGTGGTAAATGAGCCTGACTTAAAACTGTGTCTCTGAACGCTTAGTTTGGGAAATCAAAGTGCAACTACAGTCAATGGTACGTGTGATAGCCTGATCTATGGACAGCACTAGCAGTACCAACAAGGGTGGAACACTGTGGGCACTGGCACATGGCGTGCTTGGATGACAGCTCTTCTTGGCTTAGAAGCTCTTCTATACGTGACACTCAGGCGGCATCACTTAGGAGGCCTCTATGCTTTCAGTGCTGCTTGGAGGGCAGCTCCGATCTGCTCGAATATGAGGTAAACCAGAAAGATAAGGAAAGAAAAGAGGAAGTTTCTTAAACAGGAGGCTGGAATTTTGTCAGTTCTTGGGTTGATTACAGACTTCCCAGACATTACCCTTGCTCTTGGGTCTGTGCACACCTGCCCTGGCTCTTTCCCACACTTCCCAGCCCCTTCCATTACGCGAGGGCTTTGCTATGTTCAGGCCCCTCCATTTATTAATCTGAGGAACCCAGTAGGAGGTAGTTGGCTTTGGCTCCTATTACGCTTATCCCCTTACAATTGTTTTGCCAGGACGCAATTAAAGGCAATGCTTTCCCAACGCTTTTAAGGAAACAAAGTACTTTCATCAAAACATTGCCAAGATTTTATGAGCAAACATGTATTCTTTTCCAAAAATCAATCATTTCCAAGGCAAAGGCAAGTTGAGTTATCTACTGCTATTACGGCAATAAACTGTGCTACTATCTCAAGTGCTTGGAGGAGGATAAACCATATATCAAGAGTAGGAGCACATTAAAAGAAAATTCAGGCAGGTTTATCTGTTTCTCTACAAACATAATCATAGCATATAGTAGTCTCCACTCTCCTCAAGCCACTGTTTACACAGCATCTCTGCAAGAGCAACTTAACAGTCTGATGAGACGAATGAAAAAACAAAGGTTTTATCTTCTGCACGCTAAGCGAGGAGTAGTCCCTCTGCCTGCAACACATTTGCTTTTTGGACATATTTTTGTGCAGAGAAGAACATTATCCTTGCCAAACTCTCTCTGTCACCCTTGAGTAGCAACTAGTGAGACCTTTTGAAGGAGTAAGAAGATTTGAGTGAATATTTGACCTAGTGTGACCTAACAGTGCCAAAAGAGTAAGTACTATAATGCAGTTTCCATTTTCAACAAAATACAGATTTTACTAAAATGTATGTCCTCTGTGGACCTGATCCTACATCCTAAGTTTACCTTGAGCTCCCGCTCAACTCAAAGGCCATTGAATGTACACAAAAATTGCTGTTCTGCAGCTCTGCTTCAAAGTGTCATTTAAAAAGTACTTAGAAATCTTGTTTTGAAATCCACAGCTAGCAAAAATCATCTTGGTCCTTGCAAGCAAGGATGCCCACCATATCACTGCCCACAGGTTGCTCCACAGCACACAGGACCAGGTTCTCTCCAACAGGCTCTTCACATTTGTTCTACCCCACGCTCCTCTATGTGCCTAGAAAACCCTGGAGTGTAGGAAGGGCAGGTGTCCCTCATAAAATACTTAATGGAAACACCTTAAAAATGTGCTTCAACAAATACCCCATGCAGCAAAACCCCACAAAATAATCCTTCATTTGATTGTCTCTTGAGGTCTGGACCTCACCTCACCCATCCTAAGTAGGGCTCATCAGGAAGGCACCTGCACAAGTACTAATGGTTCCCAGCATGGCTATGGGGAGATAATCACTTCATTTGTTTTAGTTGTTCAGATCCTCATTCAGAGCAGAAACAACAAAACAAGGCATCTTTTAAATGACTGGAAGGGTAGGTGAAAGCAACAGGAAAGGAAATTTCTCTGATCACTTGGGCTAGGGATTTCACTGCAATCCTGTACAGCACTTAGTGTAACTAATCCCTTACATTAGTGAAGGTGATTAAATGAGTACGGGCTGTAACAGGCATTATCTCAAGGCGCACTGCTGTAATAGTGGAGAATATATATGCACACAGTACATTTCTGGGTCCCTTTAAGAACAATTTCTATTGAATTACAGCTTTCAGCTCTATTTATCAAAAGATTATTGTTTGTGGAAGAATGCTACCTTCCTGCTCCAACTATTCCAAGGCTGACTCATATCCTGGTAATTCATTAATATATAATATGATTTCAGGCCAGTAAAATAATTTCTGGACTATATACATAATAAATCCTAGAGCATCAACTGAAAAATATAACTCAAATTCTCTTACTAAGCACTAATGGAACATTTTACTTGGCTTCCTACACACATCATCAAGGGGAAGGGGCCAGACGGAGCTGTAAAAAGCAGTTTGATAGCAATCTACTTTACAGAGTTTAATATAGGAGCATAAGAGCCTCCCTACCAAAGGAGACCCGAGGTCAAACTAATCTAGTGTCTTACTTCCAACAGCAGCCAGAGTCAGAAACTTTATAGGAAAATAAAGGTGAAATGATCTGTCCCATCTGCCCTCCCCACAGTGGGTCTCATCCCATTAAAAATTAATTTAAAGCCTAGATTATGGGGTCTAATATTCCTTCCAAGCAGTGGCAACCATAGAAAATTCTCTTTTAATTTATACTAACTCTGTATGCGCCACAGAGGAGAGAACTGGAGCTGAGGGGAATGTGTTTGTTTTCATGTTTCAGCAGCCGCAATTGCTACAACCAACGTGGCAGATACCATCACTTGGCAAACAAACGTGTACCGGCTAGCACTGCTTAGACTTCATGCCTGGGGCATTTATGCTTTCTGGGTATGATCTTACAGCCCTCTTTTTCTCACAGAAACAGACTGTACCACTATTGACAGTCTCACTGACACCAAGAGTAAGCACCATGTATAACAGAAAAGGTTTGAGAAATATCCCATTTACCGACAGTGTAACATGTTACTTCCCAGACGAGTATTTTTTTAACCTGATGCTAGGAGCAATATAGTGCCTGTCATAAGCAAGATATGCCCTGGAGAAAATCTACATAGGGAATGAACATTGGTGACAGGAATATTTTTTTGCTGTGAGATAGCCTGTTTTTTCCGAGTAGCCCCCAGTATTTCCTCCAGCGATACGAAACCACAAATTGTCCTGGTGAGACAGAAGTGTAACTAACTCTGCCGAGCTCAATAGTCTCCTTCCTTATATAAATAAAAGCAAAATGAAGCCCTGGATACCTTCTCTGGCTGCTGAAGACCTAATAGTTAAAGTAAATGCATGTACGAACTCCAGCAGAAGCCAGAGCATGCACTTTTAAGCATTCTGCTCCTTGCTGCAAATTGTCTATGGGATCAGCATTGCTACCGGCCTTGCAGGGACACAGGGTTCCTCTTCAGTAGCTGCAGGGCAGTCCTGACCACCAGGGTAACAGCCTAAAAGAAAGATTTTTGAGGGCTTGGGTAAAAATCAATTTTAAATATTACGACCCCCATCATGCCTCCCGAGTGTTGCTGGTGTCCTCTTTATGCCCTCTTGCCTAGCTGTGAGGCTGTGTCAGAGCTATTTTTACCATTGCTTCCAGTCCGGAAAGAAAGAGAAGTCTAAATAATGTTACTTTTGATCTATGGTTTCCCCTTTCATTTATTTAATGGGCGGGAAAAGGGAAGATGGAACAACAATAAAACTTGTCAACACCTTTTCACTGGAAAGTTGGCCAAATTGTAGTGTGGAGCCATTGAATCTTATGGGTCTGGGTGTCATCTGTGGTGCTTTAAACTAACTTTCAGGAAATATTACTTATAGCACTAGTGCAGAAGAGTCAAAAGGCTTAATCAGTCTCCTTAATGCTCTATGGTGCAGCCTTTGTATTTGCATTTCCTGCAGCTCACTGCCACTATGACTGCATCTTGGTCCGCAGAGCTTTTACAGCAATGTGTTATCGAAGCAGTAGCAAAATAAAAAGATATTTTGGTTTGTCTGAGATATCATGAAAAAGCCCCTCCTCTGCTGGTATCCCAAGAAATTCCTTGGGATTTTAAAATCAGGCTGCAGGATTCCCTCTCTTCTCCATGGGACTGTGTGCTCTATGTAAATCAATGCAGTGCTCATCCTGAGACCTCCGAGAGGTTATGTGAGGGGACACAGTCAGTTGCTTTACTGGGCTATAGAATCAAATGTAGGTGTCTGATCACTGTCATGTAACCCAAAGCAGGGAGAACCTCTTTTTTCCCTTTTTATTTTTTTTTAATTTTAATTTTTTTAATCTGGTCACTATGGTGATTTTTGATGCTTGTGGTATGGATGCGTGGATTTATTTGGGATTAAACTCGTTCAGTACAGCCATATTTATTATCAATGGTTTCATACAGAAAGGTATAGAGAGGTCCTTGTAGTTAATCTTTGTGGGCTTCCTTAGGCCAAAAATAATTCCCACAAACACTTTCTATCTGCCTTTCCCTTAGGATTAATCCTGTATTTCATACCTATTTTCAAGATGGAGACAGCCTTGGTGGGAGATTCAAATCTTGTCCTTGGAGGATTAATAATCCATATTTTACCCAGATGAAGGGAAAGATGGACATTACTGGATGGGAGTAGATATCCACTTAATAAGGCAGAATTTTTCAAGATCAGGCCTGTTATCATCTTTGGATCATAGACAGTTAATGAGTTGTTCACAGTACCAGCATTTTCCCTCTCAAACTGGAATGAAAGAAAGCTTCTATTGACCACGAAGCATCCGTCTCCCTGTGAAAAAGCATCAGCTAATTCAAATCACATCGTGTTCACTGGAGTGAAGACCTCTTTGGCACTACGGAAAGGTCAGCCCCTCATTTAGCAGTATTATTTTGGGACTGGGTGGACTGTGGTGTAGTGGATTAACACAGAAGGTCTGAAGGCTGGTTTTGAATCTGATTTGAGATCAAAAGTTGTGAATGGCAAGAAGTGGGACGTACCTTTTACCACATCAGAAAGCCATCACAAGACCCGGCACACTTACCAAGTCAGCCTCAGATAGAAAAAACATAATTGGGCAAGGCTTGAGTTATTTTGCAGGTCAGCATTGCAGTATGCTGCCATAGCTATGAAAGGAAACCGCCTCAGTATCTGCTCACAGGATACAAATCTTAGGCCAATATCTGCAGTTGCTCCACTCTAGAAGTGTCATTTTTTTGTGGAGAGCTTCACCTTGTCTGTCAGGGAAGCCGAGGAGAGAAAAGGTAATAGAAACAGATCTTTTAAACGAGATAAAGCTAACTCCAAATACACGAATAAGAGTGTGGATAAGCTAGGGGCTTCCTCTTACAATGATGGGGAGAAAAAAAAAAGAATAGATGCAACTGGACCTTTTTGGCAGTTTTGTGGTGATAAAAAAACCCCTAACTTCTAGCAAAATGCACCCCAGCAAAGTTACTAGCTGGAGAATTCACAGTATCTTGAAGCTAGTATTTTCTTTAGGGTGAACCTGCAACATCGAAATTCCCTTGGATAGACATAAATACTAGCGCAGCAGAAATGAGATGCTGTATTCCAGGGCCTAGTTACAAAACAAATTGAGAGTCATCACCTTCATTTAAAATCTGTTACAAAGGTAACAAGGATGAATCAGCAGTAATAGAAGAAACATGTCAGATCAAACAAAAGATGCCATCACCTACGGGGATGAACACACGGTCTTTTCGAAGTTCCAAGATATGCAGGGTCCAGATGACCTGTGCAGATGCTCCATGTGGCAGAGGTACTTTTCCCTGGTGAATAATCATTCCCTTTTTATAGTGACAGTAGCAATACAAACGGTGATTACAAAGGCTGTTAAGACAGTATTTGTTATGGCTGAACATCATCTCTGAGGTCATCACCTCTAAGTCCTCCTCAGACCACTTTTGAAGATGTAAGTGGGACTGGAATGATGCAAGAAGCCTTGAATTGCCTCCACAGAAAAGGAAATCCCATTGTATATGTGAATTTGACTCTATTTTGGACACAGGTGGAGAAGAGAAAGAAAGGAAGGCAATAGACTTAGCAGTGAGAGGTATTTCGTGTTGATCCTGAATGTTCCCACCAAAAAGCACTTTTTTGCCCCTGAATCTAAGTTCTTTCTGTCACCCTACCACTCCCTGGAGAGTGATATGACAAATGTGTGTGCTCTTTCCTTGTCCTGCCATGCAAAAGGCAATTCCTGCAGCAATATCATAAATGCTATTTATGATAACATTTCACACATTTTTCTGGGTGCTTAATGAAGCTTCAACTTGAGTGGAGCAGCAAGAGAGCTTATTGTGGAGTTCTTTTTCAAGATCACTGCATGACAAACGGAAAGTGAATAAGCAATTAAGTTAACTAGTTTTAAAACTCATATTGGCTGAGGATTAAGCTAATTATGGCTGCACTTACACAGATTCATTGTAGCTTTAAACAGTCTTTCTTGCTGCTTTGTTGCTGATGTGGTTCTAAAACTAATCTAGGTTGTTGTCCTGCAGTTAATTACCATGAAGGTTACAAATATAAGCTTTCCTTGCTATAAATATAACCATTATTTGTACTACATGCTCAAAGGCGATTGCAGCCTCTTTCACCAGGTTTTACATGAATAGATCCAAAGGTTTCTTCCTATACCAATGCACTTACAATACTGTAAACCTAAAGATCTGTTAAAATAACACACAATACATGGCTTTGGAATTCTCATATAGTGACTTCACCGGCAAAGACGGAAAAAATATATATATATTTTTAAGTTTTCATGAAAAGAGGCAGTTTGGAAAAGCCAGCATTAGTTGCCACAATGTCACTGGCCCTGAGATGTGGAATCTTCATCTTCTGGGTTACAACTCAAGTTTCCTTGTAATGGGCTGGGAGGCATGTGAGGAAAAATGAAGGGAACCTCCTGCCTCCTCCTTGTCTAGCCAGGAGCTGCAGTGCAAGAATCCTTCCCTCACAGAAATACTCAGTGGGTGACAATGTTTTTCTGTGCAATCAGGGCTAAAACCAGACAGATGCAGAACATTTGAATGCTCTTTACCAGTGCAAGGGCTCCTTACACAAGCACGCTACCTACAGGGTGGCAAGTTACTGGGACCAAGTGATCAGCAAGCTTCAGAGCTTCTGAAAACTAATGAGTTTTTGTTTCATAGTATAACTGTGTATATAGGACAAAAAAAAAGAACTTGTGACGAAGGAAGAGGGAAAATTCACAAGACCTGAAAGTAAGGCACATGGTACCAGGTGCTACACAAACAACGAGAACAAAGTCGGAGGCTTAACTCAAATCTTAAAGCTGACTCTGAGATCTACAGTGAAAGGATAATAAGGAAATGAGATGAGA
The DNA here is from genome assembly GCA_034781795.1 of Crypturellus tataupa. Taxonomy (NCBI): domain Eukaryota; kingdom Metazoa; phylum Chordata; class Aves; order Tinamiformes; family Tinamidae; genus Crypturellus; species Crypturellus tataupa. The sequence continues at coordinate 49,992 of JAWLRI010000216.1, forward strand.
TGGGATAAACTCAGAGTTTCTCAGGAATATGAAGAAATCCTTTTTATTGAAACACATAATATTTCTCACACTGAAGTTTATGATCATGTAGGAACAGCTTATTTGTATTTTTCACCTATTTTCAAAATACTACCTACATGAACTCTTGTTACTGTGGTTTTGTTCCTCACTGATTTTCTCCTGTGGATCAGACACAAACACATCCAAAGATTCTGCAGGTCTTAAAGGGCAAGCTTACCATGTGTTTCAGTGGGTATTTTGCCTCCTTTTAGCAGAATCTCTTCCTTGACTTGATAACTGAACTCATTTAGAGATGAGTTCCCTACAGTCTAGAAAGGTCAGCTGAACTGTGTAAGATCCAGCCCTTCAGAAGCTGCACTTCCACGGTCCTAAATGCATTAATACATACCTGAAAGAAATCTTTGTTTTTAAAGGCGGAACCAGAGCAAAAGGCAATGTGGACAGCAAAATGAAAAGTCACTGAAATTCTATTACGAATCAAAACATCAGAGGTAACAGAACAAAAGCATCTTTTATAAATACAAAATAAACTGTTCTAATTCAGTCACTGGAAAGTAATATGTCCAAAATAAATTTCCATGAATCTCTCAGTAATGTTCTATGTATGGTCAGTGCTGCCTGGACATTACCAGAAAAACCTGTGAATGATTTATATTCCAGAACAGTCACTAACCCCAAACCACATTTTTCTCTCAGACTTGACATTAATCACTGTAACAACTTCCATTGGCTATACTCTCTTTGCAGAGGAAGAAGCAAAGGACAGGTGATTCACTCTTCGGTGGTTTCTTGATCTCTATCCCCTTTCCTTCTTTTCTCACCAGCAGGCGTAAGGACTACACATGAATCACCAAATATCACCGTGAGCACCAAACAGGCACTAAATTGCTTCACAAAGCAGGCATCATACCATACTTGCCATAATCTATCTCTAGGGCTCGAATACCACAGGCTTCAAACAGGAAATAACTTGGTCCTCCCCGTTTGAAACACTGAAGAACCAGCAGTTCTGAGTCTGGAGCAACTTCTTCAGCCCGAGCATCCCCCAGGTTTGCACTGATCTATCCTTTTAGAGCCACAGATGATAAGCTAAACTTGCTTAACAGCCACAGTGCCATTCAGAGGCAGTCAGAGGGCCTGTGCTTGTTTGCTGAGAACAGAAGTAGGGGGATGATCAGCTCATTCACATATTTTCAAGCCAGTAGTTCTTGACTTGAGGCAAATCCAAGATCAGCTACTGTTTCATGTGCTGCATGATGTGCACTGTTACCAAAGACATGCTCAGCTGGCAGCTCAGGCATGTGGAGAAACGAAACTCAGCTGAACAAAGCTAACAGAGCAGCTTCCAGTTTCCTATCATCACAATTGATAGCTGATTATTTATAGGCATTTTTCAAAGCTTACTACTTAAGCTCTGCATAATGAACAAATAAACCCCAGTCCTTTGTACCATATCTTGCATAACAAGAAAGCAAGGCTTGACTTACCCTCTTGAGGTTTTTCCCTGATGTAATTACGATTACTTCAGTGGTGATATCTCTGAATGATACTAGGGTGAGGGCATGTCAAGGCACACAACTAGGAAGTGTTCCTACCTATCTCTAAATGCACTATGAAAGGCATGTGTTTTTTTTAACGTTTTGCCCCTATTTTTAGAGGGTATCTCAAGACTTGCCAACTTATCCTTATCTGGTGTGATCCTGCAATGTTACGTCTGCTTCGTGTGCCAGTCAGAGCCCTTCCCACCCTGTCTCAGCACAAAACCAGCCTTGCGATGACTCCTCTGTGTCTAACCACCCAGTCAGGGCAGAGCAGGCGTCTCACATGATAGAACAAGGAGATGCAGTAGAAAATCTTTTGAATGACTTATGTATCTTTAACCTCGTTTTTTTTTTGTTGATGAATAAAGAAACTCCAAAATAATAACACTGTTCTGTACTTCAAATAATTTTTGACATGTTCAAAACTCATTCAAATAATTGCATTTCTGTAGAAAAGTCTCCTTGAATACTTCCTCCTTCCACTTCTCTAACCATGCATGCTCAATGATCGTGCTTGTAGCTTTTTCTAGAATACTTTAAAAGGCAAAACTGTAGACTTCAAATGTTTAAAATGTAATTTCTCCAAAGGCACATTCTCAGTGCTTACACTGGAAATGCTTATGTATTTATCGAGTCAGCGAATGGACATCATTTGACTCAGGGAACCAGTTATGACACACACAAACAGATGACACGTGTTCCATGCAATTCTCACAAAATGCTGCCAATATTAAAGAGATCATTTCAGACAAAGCTGAGCTCACAGATCAGACTCTCCTTGTAATTGAACCGTTGCTAACCCTTGGTTTCAATAGGTTACTCCAAATCACTTCAGTGTAAATGAGATAAGCCTCTGCCACCAGAAGATCATACCAGTTAGAAGACTTGAGTGTAAGGTTCTTTTCCTGCTCTTACTGCAATACACCATGTGGATTTTTCTTCTTCAGCAGTACACTGACATTCCTACTACTATAATCAACAACATGAGACACTTTAAAAGACTTTTTAAACCAAACACTAGAAAATAAAAATCTTGCAGGTTTTTCTATCTTTACCTTCTGTGACGATATAATGAAAAGCTATACTATAAATGACTTAATTCAAAATAATCCAATGAAATGAGCATCCTTGTTGCACACAGAGTAACATTAAATGATGTCTTACCTTGGCAGGTCCGTTCATCTGTGAGCAGTTTATAGCCTTTCTGGCAGCTGCATTCAAAGCTGCCAACTGTATTTCGGCAGAAATGGTCACAGCCCCCATTGTTTACCAAGCACTCATCAATGTCTGCAAGAAATGAATGGGCAAAGATTTAGTCCATGACCACACTTAGATTACTTCAGGACAGGAATACAGGAGTTTACTCAGCTCCCCAAAGAGGCTACTGTCTCCTTGTTAGAAGTCAGGCTGGCCAAATGTACCTTTCCCACTCAACCTTTTCCAGCAAGGCTTACAAAAAAGTTGTGGGCTGAGTTCTTCTGAAGATAGAATTATTTCTCCCAGTAATGCAACCACCAGATGATCCACGTAGAGGCGCTTTGCTGTTAAAAAAATCAAGGGAAGTTTCTTTCTTGATCTAGTGGTTTGCCTAAGAGAAGATTTCAGCCTGTTTGTGACACGAACCCCTCCTCCCTCACCTTACATATATACTAAAAAAACTGAAAAAAAAAACCATAAAAACTGAATAAAAACTAATGTATATAGTATTATATGCTAGTGACAGTGCCACTAAACACCCATTTTCTGTGTCTAACTTCTTCAATTTACGGCTAATGCAGGGCAACTGTGAGTGCATTTGAGATGTTCCTTCTGCTGTGCAGCAGGCAGAGCTATTGCCTTTATTTGAAAGCCACATTTATGTATAAAGGACAGGCTCAGTATCTCTTACTTTAAATAATGAGTATGAAATGCAGTGAAGAACTTGATAAGATCTCTGTTTTTCTGAACTTCAAGCTGGTGCTTCTGCTTCTTCCACCTTGTAACTTCTCAGAAATGCTTTTGAAGAACTGGAATGACCAGTCCTTTTCCATCCCATAGGAATTTGTGCAATAGTTATGTAATAGGCTACAGAATCTCATTGGAAAATGGGGCACCTTTCCATCCTCCCCCATTTAAGGAACTATGGGCCCACTGCTTATCTGCATGGGGGCAGGGAACATTAGTTTTTCAGTTGAAGATCGGTGCCAAAAACTTAGCTCTCCTTAGGCGTGTGAACAGTGAAGGAGTAATATGTTCAGTGAAGGAGTAATATGTCAAGTGAAGGAGTAATATGTCACAGACCTTTTGCTGCACTTTTCTGGGGGTGAAAAAAGTATCTTTCAGAAAAAAAAATGAATGGAGAGTGTAGTTGAAGACAGTATGATACTGGTGAATGAAGGGGACTTCTTTAGAAAAACAACTTGAATTCAGGATGACTTTACCGCGCAGTACTTTGTTGAACTGCCACTGGCAGAAATGTGCTTAGGAGGATATACTATTCAAGTGATCAAGAACAGTCAAACATCAGAAAGGTGTGCTTAGGGGTAAACCTGTGCCAAACAGAAATGCTGTTCTCAGGCCCTCTGAACTAACACTACTGCTTATTATGTTTGTGTCTGGTTCTGCAAAGGACCGGCTTTTTAATCAGTGTACACTGCTAAGTAGCAGATACAGCAGTAGAACTGGGCCATCCATTTGCCTACCTCAGGTGCACCAAACTACAGTCTATACCAAGCTTGTCCTGACAAAACTTTTGAACAAATGGAATTGTGAAATTAAATTTACTAATATGTTATGCATCATAAATACACACAACAGTTATCTATCACAAAGGCCTCTCTCACTCATGATAAGAACAACATAACCTCTGGGCTACTACTCTGCTGTCTCACTGAGACTGCTTGAAGCAGAAATTACTTGCAGCCTGTCAAATACCATTCTGAAGTTAAGGATTGATGTTAAAAAAGATGACCCCTGAATTTCACATGTTAAATTCCAAATTCCAGTGTCGTTAACTTTCTTTTCAGGGTCTTTGGAAACCATAAGAAATAGAAAAGAAACCTTACTGGCCTCTGAGGGTAGTTTTGAAGCTGTTAGTCATTGTACCTCTACTGACAATGTGGCGTATCAGATTTACATCAGCAATACTCTGGACTAAAGCTGAACCAAGATTTGGCTGAAACATGAAATAGTTCATAGGAAAAGAAGATTTTTTTTTCATTTCTACTATCTGGAATACATGACATGGCCTTTTGGAAGCAGGACCATCAAAACGGAAGTCAAAACTGTTAGCTGCAAAAGCATCCTAAATAACAGAAATAGTGCCAATGTCTCTGCTTCCACTGCATTTCTTTCCATGACCATGGCAAGACTGACAAGTCATATAAAAATTGTTTCACTCTATGGAGAGCAGAGCACTGCGGCGTTTCACTTGAAAGAGAACAGTATCCAACTATATCATGTCTAACTGTTTCACAAAAATTGCACCAACTCTATATCCCCACTATTTTTCTTTCCATAGCTATAAATAACTCCTATTATGAGCTATGTGAAAATAAATAATTCTGCTGTGTGAGAACTAGAGGTCCCATTTATCTTTACACTGACTGGTACCCAACTTTGTTAAGTGCCTGTTGTGAACTGCACAGAGGCTATGCTTCCATGACAGCTCTCTCTGCCCTGTAAGGAAGGAAAATACTGTGGAAAGCCATCACTAAATCCCTACCTGCTTGGAAAGTATATAGTAAAATCTCCCTATACTATAAGTGGGACTGTATGCTGAAGAATCCTAAAACTGGGGCCTTCAAACATAGTCCTGAAGTGGAACCTTTTCAGTTGACACTACAGGTTGCGTAAGAACTTTCCATGGTAGCCTGTGTCCCCAGGAATGTGAGGGTAGAAATAAATGGCTGTACTCCTCCACGGCGGGGTGTTTGTAAAACATCCTGATAACCTGCGTGTTTCAACAACGTGCTGGTTATTCCAGCTATGCAGATGAGGGGGTCTGATGGGCTTACAGTGCCTTAGCATGGAAATCCCAAAGGGTTTTTTTTAATGCGAAATAAAAATAATAATAATAATAAAAAAAAACCTCACAAGCATTAGAATTTACTGTTCAAAAATCTCAGGTGATGGTATGACATAAGAAGTAACTGTGCAGCCATGCTTTTAAATCAAGACCCATTAGCCCTGAAAATGGTTCATTTTTCCCCTGAACACCCTTAAGCAAGTCCAGTCTCGCAGCAGCCCATAAGCAAAGGCCTCACATCAGGATGGATGTGTTGATGAAGTCAAGCCTGGCTGGTCTCTAGGTCTACATATGTGACCCTACAACCTTGCAGCCTTTTACTAATAGCTCACAAGTTTGGTACATAGGTTCAAATATTCTTTTAAAATGTCTCTTCTTCATAGTTATTCTGCAAAGCTCTCCATATTCTTTTGGCTACTCAGAAACTTATTTTCACAGAAGAAAAGAGGCATTCTTCTAATATTTTGGAAGGATGAATGAGGAATAAATAAGATATTTCTGAAATAAAGGGTTGTATTGTGTGATTTTTGTGTTTTCTGAGCATCTCAAACTATTGAGGGCAGTGGAATCAGCATTAAATAAAGCTTTACAGCTCTGAATAAAGGAGCAGAAAACACAGATGCTTTGTGATAAGTTGCATTGCTACATTTTGACTGGAGGGAATCTGTTACTTTACTTTTCATGTCCTTGTGGATATAAACAGGGATGACTAAGGCTGCTTCACTGCCATCTTTTCAAGCTCTGCTCAGTGTAATTCATGTTTGGACGGACCTGGTTCTGACTATGGTGTGTGCATGTGTGAACAAATTAAAAAGCACGGACTTTAGGCATCTTAGAATTTAACACTTCACATAAGCTGCTCAAAGGCAACTGAAAGGATAATCAACATACGGCCGTCCCTTAGCTGTTGAACAATGACGGATACGGAGACTCCCAAAGCTGCATCGCAGCCGGAAGTGAAGCTTCTTCTTTCAATGGCTGGACAAATATTTGCCCTGACTTTGTCTGTCTAATCCTTTGCACTTTTAAAATGCTACCTAGCTCCAAGAAAACAAACTACTCCAAGATCAACCTAAAACAATTATAAAAGCTTCATAGTTTTCTTGTTTTTTTTTTTTTTTTTAATAAGGATAGTCTACTAGATTACTAGCATTATCAACATACTGTGGTCATCAACAGACATATTTTCTGTGAAGACTAGTCTAATTCTTTTTATTAGTTTTTTATTCCCTGCTCATGTCATTTTCCTTTCCTTTTCTTTCTCTCTTTTTCCTTGCACTTAGAAAATCATCACTGATCCCCAATATTTTCATCTCATGTTATGAATGGGGAAACAGAGGTACAGAAAAATCAAATCCACTTTGAGCACCCCTGAGTTCCAGCCTGCAGCATGATGCAACAGGCTACCCTGCTTAGGCAATGTGCCAAATTGTACAGGTTTGCACAAAACGTGCTGCTCTGCATTACAAATGTTATCAAAGCCACCAGTGCTCAGATGGCAGCTCTTTTACCATTTGCATGCCACTTGAAATACATTATGTGGGATTAACATATACATAACACTTCCGACTACATTTGTAATGTTTTAAATAATATATTCTGTAATAATGTAAATAATGCATGCCAGAAATACTTTATTAGGGTATATGGATAATTTCATACTCTAAGACTCACAGTATTCAATGCCAATCTAAATCAAAGTAGAATCAGGTTCTGCTGTCCCTTCTGCCTCTGAAAACCCTAGGCTTGCGAGATCAGAGATATATATCCTAATTCCAGTTCTGCAACCCTTATCTAGCAGCTTGGGCAAGTTGTAACATCCCTACTCTTCCTGGGTAAAGCAGTATCAGTAGTTAGCACTTAATAATTTCAGTACCAATCCTTTAAAATGTATTATATTAACTAAGCAAGGTATTTTTAATTAAAGTCATTCAGAGTTCAAATGGTTGGTCACACTGAAGCTGGTTTTTCTTTGTGACCTCAGCTCTCAAATGGCTTGATTCTGCAGCATGTCACCATCTCATGCTGGAAGATTGTGTAAATAAATGCAGGACTAAAGAGGAGGATTTCAGAGGTCTTATCATCAGCCTCATTATGTGAGACCTATGCAACACTTCTGCAGGAGAGATAAGTCTAATTAATTCTTATTCAACTGATGTGAAACCGAGGCAGGAGCAGCAGCGTGTGACTCGCTGTCAGGAGACAGTTACAGGATGCGATGAGGCACCTACAGCGTCCCCGCTTGCTCGCATTCTGCGCTCCCGCACCGCCCTCGGTTTTGCCTCCCCCGGCGCTCATTAACCGTAACAAGGGATAAGCATCACTAGACGGAGTGCGTGCGCCACATCGCCGCAGTCCAAGGTTCCCTGTTCAATTAGCTCCATAATAATACAGGCACGGGGCATGGCATCTCCCTAATGAACAGGGCTCAAACTAGACCAGGCAGACAGGAACGAGTGTAATTAAAACGTAATCTCCCTCATCCTGAAAACATGCTGCCCACCAAAGAGGGAGCTTTGTGTAATTGCTCTCAGAGCATGCAGAGGTTGAGGCAGGTTTCAACACATTTCCCTCATGTCACTTTCTCCATTTTCACCTGTTATCTTTGCAATTTCCCCAAGAAACCTGTCTTCTAACACAGATGGTAATCTGTCATGTATGGATTTAGGTGTCAGCTATTCCCCTCCAGGACATATCCACTCTGACATTATCCACCAACCAATCAATAAAGGAGTCTGCCAGGCTGCCAAGAGATCAATCACCTTGTAAAGCAAATATGATGCCCTATTATTTTCTTATTACAGTTAATTAGATTTATAAAGCACAAAAAGCTTTCGAAGTGAAAAATTTGGAAATGCTGTCAGAAGAGTTTAGACCCTGATTTCGCATTTGTGAAAGGAAAGGGATTTACTAAATCTGGTATGAAAAAGAGGATTTTCATCTAAAAATTATGCTGAACACAGAATTCTTTTTTAAACTTGAAAACATGTTAGTGCAATGCTATGAACCCAAACAGTGCAAGCTGTCTTAGACTGTGACACCAGAACATGAAGCGGACTGTAGATGGAGAGACGTACTGACTGAGAGGTTTTACTGTCTAGACTGAGCTAAATGCCAAAAAAAAAAAAAAAAGCATCAGGAATCCTAGAAAACACAGGTAATTTTCCTGTCACTGTAAGTTTTCATGAATGAAAGTGGCCTTTATAAAATGCTGCAGAGGGAGAATAAGTGTGCAGGAGAGTGCTGGCTCCTATCTGTGCATGAGGACAAGCCCCATCTCCCTGTTTCACAGAGCAGCTGGAAGGGCAGCTCCACCAGACAGTGCAACACCCTGATGATAACAGGGACAGCCCCAGGTATAGACCAACTAGGAGGATAGGGTTAAGATGAGGGGCAGAACAGTGCAAATAGGTTGGGCTGATGGCTTAGCTACCTGGATTATTCACAGAGCCACTATTACCTCACCAAGTCTATGCTTAATGCATATGTATTTTATTTAGAAAGAGTAGAGAGGGAGAAGAAATACTAGTGTTGCTGAAGGCTGCACCCAATGGCTACAGGAAAGGAGGGGATTCAGTGTCTCTCAAGGTACCAGTCAGACAAAATTGACTGAGCTGAAGACCTTGGATACTTTCTCTGTATTAGGTCTCAAAAAAATCCAGTGTCTTGCTCTTAGAGTATTCAGTCTTTCCATAGATTTAGAATACTAACTCAACCTACCTTTAATATCTGTTAATCTTGGTTATTTTCATTTTTCCCCTTGGAACTGCCAATAGATCAGGAAAGCCATGTGCTTATTTCCAAAAATTTTCAGTTTGCATCTAAGAGTTACTCGACCTGTGTTTTAATCAAATAAAATTTAAAAATGCAATTGGTATTGCATAAGTACAACTCAAGACATTGATGTTTAGTAATCTGTGCTTGCTGAAATCCCACTGAAACTATGTTGGCTTAACAGTGATACTGTAGAAAAAAGGACAGCCGAATACAATTAACTTGTGATAATTCAAATCGCTCACAGCTGCTAATGGTTGGTGACCAAAAATTAACCCTCCAAAACTTCTGAAGACAAGGCTTTAACCAACAGTGGATCAATGGTATACCAGTGAATATAAATACTTCACTGTGAGTAGGATCTAGCCATATAGAGAAACAGCTGCATTTTATAATGAAAAAGTAATAATAGAGAAAAAAAAATACTGTGAGTCTTGAATGTTGGTAGCTATGATTATGTGAGCAGTCAACCTCCCAAATTACAGAAAGCACAGCACACTTTTACATAATAAACTGTGGTTGCTGGTCCTCAGGGACCTCTATATTGTTGAATAAATGCAAGGTCTTTTCAACAACTAAAATGCAAAATATGACCCTCCCAAGCATTAATTTAAAGGATTTGGCATTTTCAAAGGGGAGGTTCACAAAGACAAATAACAACTGCAAGTTTCCAGGGAGCAAGGATATTGCCTAGTCATGAGAAAAACCCTAACATTGTACACATGAATTTATTTTGTCGGAATAGATGGAACCCTTGGGAGGGAACAAAACTGAATGTGTTAGATGGCAGCTGACCCAAGTCTGCAGTTTTTTAATGGAAGATAATCTGTTATATTATATTTGTCTGTCATGAATAAGTCTACAATAGACAAATGAATTCTATGTTATTAACTGAAAATAGAAAATCCCCCAAACAAAGGGACCAGTGAAAGCTTCACATGCATTCTGGATTAGATGAATTTGCAAGAACAGTTAAAATGCAGCCCTTGTCAATAGCTCTATTTCTCAGCTTCTCCTTCTCTTCCTTTCTTTGTGTTCCATTCTACTTTCTCCTTTTGACACATTTCACCTATCTTGTCATCTCAAATTTCCATTTCCTCTCCTTTGGCCACTTCCAGTCACCTACCACAGCAAGTTTGCTGTACTCTCCCACCTCAGACACCCACATTTCCTACTAGTGACCATCATTCTCTCTCTCCAACATCTCCTTTTCCTCTAGCACACATGATTTTACTGATATTACCTTTTCTGTAAAGAAAAACAAACCACAACCTCCGTCAGCCTCTCTTCTGCCCCTTAGTCTGATGCTCTCTGCGTCACCTCACTGCCAAACCCACTTCACATTACTATGCACTGACTACAGTCAAATACCTCTCTTCTTTAAATTAGGGAAAAAGCAGAATCCTATAATCCTATATTATATCCTTTATAATTCTCTGTCATCTTTCAGTCTTATCAAAGCCTTGAAACTGCTTTTTCCAGGGCTCCAGATGACCACAGGCTCCTTACTGGGCACGACACAAGCTTCTGCTCTGAGCTGCTTTTGTGACAGATGCTCTAACAGATTTCCTTACACTGGGCTGGTCAAATTTGTTCTTTATCTTGAGAGTGGATGGCACTAGTATAATCACATGAGGCGACCGTGGTCCCAGCAATAAGGCTATTGCAGACAGGCTTTCACATCTGCTTCCTCAAGCTATTTTGAAAAGAAAAATGCAGTTACATGGGAGCTAGTGCTCTAGTGTGATTTCTTAGTTTTCTCCATCTCTTCTAAAATAAGCAGGTCTTTTTATAAACTGGACTTGATCATTGCTCTTCTAACACAGTCACTCAATTTTCCCTCTTTCCATCCTGATGTTTATGGTTTTTGACACCTATGATTTCATGCCTTGGTCAAGTCCTACCAAAGCAACAAAAACAACTTCAGAAGTATCTCTGTTTTTTAATATTTTCCTTTGTCTTTAGTCTTCCTTTTGTCACTCACATGTGGTATAATTAGAAAATTTCCTTTGCATTTCCACTTTTACCAGGTGAAAATCTACCTGTTATCTCTGCAGAGGAGCCCAAGTGTACAGCTGTCTCATATGCCAAGGAAACCCTTGTAGAAGCATTTCCTGGGCTACACTTTTAACACAGCCCTCTTCTTGTGCTTTGCCAGAGAAGACACAAAGTGTGTGTTCACAGAAGCTCTTGCCAAGTACCCAAGCATTCATCAGGACCACTGTTTTCATCACAAAAGTCTTCCTTTTCCTCTAGTTTAGAGGATTTTTTTTCTTTGGTTAGGCAGCTACATCCATTGTTCGCAGCCCTAAATCACCCACTAGCTGCTTTTGCTTTGCCTCTTTGGCACAAAGACCTCTATTTTCTTAAACATATGGATTTTTCTCAGAAGAGGATTAGAAAGGAGAAGAGAGGGAGATCCTTAGCTGCTGCTGCAAGATCTACTAACAAAATCTGCTGGTTTCTATAGGTCATTTAGGCAGTGTGAAAGTCACGCTCTCCCTGCTGCCTTGACTAAGGAGCTATCCATTTACTTCCTGCAAACGGCCTGTGATCTCCAGGCTCTGCAATTGTGCAGAAGTGCTGGGAAATGGTCAGGGACTGTTTGTCAGAAGCTTTTGAAAGGAAATCCAACCATCTGTAATTGACTTCTCTTTTCCTCTCATTGGTGCACAGCACTAGATATATTGAAAACGCTCACTTTTGTTCTAGCTACTGTAGGGCCTGTATTTGCATTACCATCGTTCACATCAGTCTCTTGTTCCTGAATTTATTTAGGTCCTGATTTCTATATGCAGGACTAACACGTTCCTCTGTTCTCCATTTTGTATCATGCAGTTTATGCATGCAAAGATATAAGAAGTTTTTGCATTTGCTTTTTTTTTTCTTGTTTTTAGAATTAAAAAAAAAAATGATTTCAATACCTTTCAGCTCCAGCAAACTAGATGGTTAGACCTGGATTTTTGTATCAGCCATGATATTCTGTTACAATTCAGCTTTGGCTCTTTGTTCTGTGTTCAGCATGGACAGAGCAGAAGTATTTTTGGTTTTGATTTTTGGCCGTAGTCGTTTGTGATCATAGCTGATTTCTTGTTTTCTGATAGCTTTTTGCTTCCCTATACAAAGATGAAAATTCAAATGCTGTTTATATTTGAACATGTGTTTACTTCTAGGTAAAAACACTATGAGGGTTGGCTGTTACAGACTGAAAGCAAAGTCACCTAAGAATCAAATAGTAAGGGAGTTGCTGTGGCACAAATTATGGAAAATGGACCTTTATTTGACTACTGGGAAGTTAACTGTTGGTTTAAATTGATGAGAAAGCCATCAGAGACAGAGAATCACTCAAAATAATCCTCCTCAGTAAACACTTAAGGGTTATTAGGAGACAAGGCATATTTTAATTGCTTCTAAAATTCTGCCTGCCATCTCATGGTAGCTTGTGAACAGTGACTTTGAGAAAACTGGCTCTGGTTTAGCATTGCCAAAAAACAAGGAAGTCCGAAACTCCTGGAGCAGGAGCACAGATTGTAGAAAGGTACAGAGAGAAACTTGAATTTTGTCCTTCATTGAGTGTAGTATGGGAATGGAGAATTCACATCTATCTGGGCCACTGTATAAAATTCCTTTTTTTTTTTTTTTTTTAACTTATGCTGTATTCCTATTGTTGAGATTAAGAGTCACTTTATTATGCACCAGTCAGACTATGAAGGGAAGTAGAATGGCTGGGATTTGCTTATGGGCAAATTATTTCTATAGGACAGGGGTTCAGAAGGTGCCAGCTGTTCCATGTTATTTCCCAGTGCACATGCCCTTAAGCACGTGCAAATAAGGGGCATCTTAGCTGTGTGATATTAAGGCTCCCTCAGCAGTGATGAGTGCTGATGTGCCTATTCTACCTAGAGCTAACCTATCCTTTTGGCTGTATTCTAAAAAATGTGATACTATGGGATTCCTCAAAGACCTAAAAGGCACAAAGTCAAAGTTGAAGCACGCTGAGAATGAATGTATGGAAGATGGGACAGAGCCTGAAGATGACAACCTGTATTTTTAGAGGAAATAGTAATTTGCACTGCCATCATTTTAGAGGTTCTAAATAGTCTGAAGAGTATCTGACCATGCATCAGAAAAGCTCCCGTGACCTATGGAAATCTTAGTTAAAATGCTCTATCTGTTCAGGGCAGCTTCTAACCACTCTGTGTAACTCAATCTGCTTCCATTTGCAAAGATTTGTGTTTGTTACCAAAATAGTAAATCTCAGCCTACTGAGAGGAATCCTGTCTTTCCCTTAGTTACTTTTCACAAGACTCTGAGAAACATGCATACTATTGCTCTAGGATTGCCCAGATATCTGGGATATCCCAGAGCAATCCAAGCAGAGAGCTTTGTTTATGCGCAGCAAGCAAGGAGAAGCTACTTAGTAGCTTAAATGAAAAGCTACTGTCGTTAGACAGCACTGCAGCTTTGACTGCCAGTAGGGCAAAGGAACAATTTCCGTATGACACTTTCTAAGCCAGACTAGAAGGCGACCTATCAGTAGAGCATTAGCAATGTTTAAGCTGTTGCACACCGACCTACTCTGACACCAAGCAGCAGTGCATGAACCACTGTTAAAAGCAATAATATAACTGTATTAAGTACATACATTATCTAAAAGATCTGCCATAGAAGTAAATGGGCATTTCAGGTGCTGAAATTCCTGCCTGACATCAGAAGAAAAGGGAATCAGCCAAGCAGCTCTGTGCCCTTTTGGGCTTTGCCGGAGGGCTCTTTTAAAAGCTCCACTACTACTTGTAATCTTGGGACTGACATTTATGGTGATGCCACAAGAGGTGGAGTGCAGCGGAGGCGATGGTTGCCAGCTATCTATTCCTGAGTTTAGCTGTCCATGCCATTTGCATGTATGTTATTTCCCACTGAAGCAAACACTGGAAAATGGTAAGAGCTGTTTTTTTTTAATGTTCCTGGAAGACAGCATGGGTCCAATGTGGAGAAGGCTAAACTGACATCTTCATGTGTGAAAAACAAAAGTCTGATCTGCTAGCGAAAAGTTATCTGAAAAAAAACTTCCTGTAACTCCCAAGAGCTGCTCTTGCAATGTGGATATGCCAAGTCAGTATCTATTGACCCTAGTGCTATATGCCATGTATGTATGTATGTATGTATGTACGTAGGACAGGCCGCAATTCCTGTTCCCTGCGCGCAGCATTAGAGGTATCACTAGCAGACGGTGCTAGTGGGAGAGCACAGAAAGTGCATGGCAAATCTCAGGGAGGAGCAGGCCCGGATCTGCTTACAGAACTGCTTCTACAAGCAACCTTGAGAGCTTTGCATTCTTAAGGAGGAGATCATCTAAACTCCTTGGCATTTAAAATGTGGATGCACATGAATAAATTCAAGAGGGGACAGAGATTTAAGTCCGTATACTGCTGGTCAAATGATGTGTTGTACAAACAAAAAATGAAGAACCTTCTGTAAGAAATCAATCTATATGATGCCAAAGTGTGGTCCTGTGTGCCATTCAAGTTCCATCTGCTTTGGTGTAAACCTGAATGATATGCATGTTTTATACAGATTATCTTGCACAGGGCTATACCCTGCCCAGGTTATCTTGCACAGGGATATAAAACATGTCAAAGTTGAGCCAACACCTTAGCTCAGCATAGGCAATTACTCATCCCCCCTGCAAAAATGTGCATATTCAGCCAATCACTGAAAAAAAATACATTACCACAGAAGTTATCCAATCACAGTCAAGTAAAGCTGGTCTCTTAACTCAAGCAAGTTGCTATTTGATGTACTAAATTAACAACTTTACCTTAATACAGGCAAAAACCAAATGTCATCTACACTCTTCCTAGTGTTCCCTACCAACAAAGAGTATTTTCATTTTTGTATGAATTGATCAGAACTGACAAGATGCCATTCTAGAAGCTTTGATCAATTCAATCCAATTTAGAGAAAAAAGCTAGAGCAAATTTTAAGTAATTGTGACTAATGAAAAGATGGAGGAAATCATAACTGTTCACAGATATTCTATAGCCAGGAAATGAAGCCAAATTGGCCAGCTAAACTGTTCACTGTGAGCTTTTCACTTAATGTTAGTTCTGAATGAAAAGAGAGGAAAGCCTTCAACATCAGAGTCTTATTTTTATACTGCACTGATGTCAAGCATTAACATTACACTTTTAATTTAATGAGACCTTTCAGTTCAGATTAAGAAAACATGGCATATATTGCTTAATTGAAACTCATTCTGCAGCAAAGTAGTTTTCTCATGGAAACAATTCCTTTTACAAAATTAAGTCACCATCAAAAATAATTTAGCACGCATTCTCTTGACATGCCTGCAATGAAAGAATGATCAAAAAGGGCAATTACTTATTGCTATCTAATAAAAGCAGTGCAAAAAATTGCTTTACTTCAATAAACTTTGCTTTAGACCTCTGAACGCATTTGTGTATATGCTCCTGCTCTTCATTTCTAGATTGCTTAAAGGGAAGGAAAGCTGCAGAGCAGAGTTTGCGGACAAGCCCTTCACGGCCAAGGCATTTCTGATGCTCCTGCTGCTGCACAGTCAAGTATTTCAGCACCCGAATGCCACATTTCTCTTATGCGTCTGAGTGTGTGGGGCTGGGGCTGCCCCGAGGAAGCAGTGAGTGCCCCACAGTGCAGGGTAACCATGGCAATGAGACAGCAGGAAGAAGAAATGTTTGCCCAAACAGCACCCAGTCACATAACCCCGGTGTAACACCGCTCTGGTTAAACAGCGTGCCCGAGGACTAAGAAGAGCTCTTAGTGTAGCACAGTAAATAAAATGCCCCTCTTTAGATGTGCAGGAACTTTTCTGCCTCCTAAGTACATGTCCACTGGATCACCTGAATGGGACAAGGATGGATTTGCACACAGGAAATAGTTCTGCCCTTCCGCCTCCTCAAAATACCCCAATCAAGCTTACATGTGAAAACCATGTGAAATTAGTTAAGCAAAATAATACAATCTAATTATTACAAAACATCTAGGGGACACTGCAAAGTCCTGTCTGGCAGGGGTCTCCTGTTGGCTGATGAAGACCTCCATGGTTTGACTTCTTCAGAAATATGGTCTACGGCTGATAAGAAAGGTGAAGGGAAATAAGGAAGATTTTTCCAGTGGGCACCAAGGCAGGTGAGGATTTTGACTTGGGCAGGAGACTGACTTTCAAAGTGGTATGGAGAAAGCTGAATGAATCTGTATTTCATCCACTGTTAACTCAGCTGAAGGCCCCTCTACCCCACTGACAACACATTATTTCAGTGCAAGACCACGCAACAGAGAAAGAATCAGACACAAAAAGATTTTTCAAGTCATGCTGTTTAGGCCACAGAAATCAAAGTTACCTTCCTCTACAATAGCCTTCCTATTAGCGACGCAGCTTACCTATACATGTACCACATGCTCATACTTCCTCCACAAGAATCTTTCTTCTAATTTGTTGCAATTTACTAAAAACCTGACTGCACTCTGCATGACCAAAAGGAGTCTGATTTTCTGCATCAGGATGAGCTCCACTTCCCATAGGGTCTGTGAAAGACAGACAGTTACAGTTACATGTAACTTGCTTCCCTGCACCTTCCACTTTCTGATATTGAGAGAGGGCTAGCAGAAACATTAGAATTTCAGTCCCAACTCCCTGTTATACTCTGTCATTTGAATTCATCCCAGCTTTCAGAATACAGCAATTAAGTATGGATTATGGTATTGCCAATAAAGTGTAGAACCATTACTGATATTTAGAGGAACTTATTTACCATCTTTTGGCAAATAAATCATGTTTGCATATACTCTTTCTTTGAAAAAAACATTTTTTCTTTTATATGCATACTTATTTTCTTCAATACTAAACAGTTAATGAACTTCCAAATTACTAAAAATAAAATCAGTGAACTTACCGTCTTGAATGGTAAAACTTTTCTATGCATGCACACTGCCTAACAGACTAGTCTTGATTTTTGACCAGAGTAATCTAGCAATTTTTTGTTAGATTGAAAAATCATACTTTTGTTTCATTAAAAATAAATATGTTCTTTAATTTATTTGATGCACTAATAAAAATTAATGAATGAGTATTAGGTTTCCACAGAAGTGAACTGTTGAAGAAATCAGCTACAAATGAGATGAAACTTTCTATTTCTAAAATTACATATGAATAAATTGCACGATGTCCATCTTGGAGGATTCAGCAGTTCAAATGCTTCTCTGAGTCTTATTTAAACACCCAAATCTTAGCAACTACATAATTTCAAATAATAACTGTACTATTTAAAAAGCCATAGGGAGACACAAGCCAAAATGGACTAAAAATCACAGACTTTCCAATCAAAACATTGCTTTTGGTCAACATTACTTGCTAACTTTAAGCTAAACATATTAATCATTTCACTCAACCCACAATTGCATGTTTCAGTTAATACATTGATTATCCCTCCATTTTTTTCAGCTTTTCTTGTATGCCCTATCTCTGTATTTTATTTACATATAGAGATATATCCTTCTCACAAACTTAGAAATACAGCTGCTCTCAAAATGATGCTTCTGTGAAAACCTCCCTTCGAGATACCATGATGCTGGATAGACTTGGAAAGTCTACCACAAAATGCATGGTCCCTGAAGATGCCTTAAAGGACACTCAATAGATAACCCATCTCTAACATCACACAGAACGTAATTATTACAAATACATAGAACAATGAACTGCATGTATAAAAAACTGATCTCCAGTCAACTCATGCAGAGTAAAGAGAATGCAAAAAATGAAAGGGAAAATCAGAAATTTGCTCTTTTCTTTTTATTCCTACACAACAGAGCGGAAGGAACGTTGAACTCCCCACCTCTATCTTTTGCCAGATCTACCTGTGAGGAAGAGGAGTAGAGAAGGCACCACTGTTACTCCACAGAAATGCTCCCTTTGACACGCAGAAGATGTAAATCTTAGAGAACAGTTTTGACTTAGAATTGCTTTATAATTTATAGAAGAAGCTTCACTGATGACCAGGAAAGCAGAATTCAGGCCAGAAATCTCACAGTGCAATAATGCCCTGCGAGACTGTGCAGTCTTCCAGTACAATAGATAAATCTTATTTTCAGTTAATTTAAATACAAACATATTTTACTGTTTTAGGATGATGAATGTTTTAAAAAATTTAACAGAGGTCAAAAGAACTGATCTAATGGGTCTGTTCCACAAAGCAAGTGAACTTCCAGCTACTGTTTATTTTAAGAAAGCAAAAAATAATCTGCAACATCATAAACAGCAAGGATACTGTCTCTTATATTTTAATCTAATAAAAAAGGGAGGGAAAAAAAATGCAACAGAGATTAGAATTAGGGTACTTAGTCTGGATATTTCATTTTGTCTGCAGTGCTAATTAGAGACTTGATCATTATATTAATATTGTTTCATGTTAGCTGCATGACCCAGCCTCTGAATGGAAGCAACCTAAATTTAGAATTAATCTTATTTTCATGATGTAGTTTCAATAAGAAACATTATGAAAAAGTCTAGGTGTACATTACAGTATTAAAATGCCTCCTTTTTAAATGCCTGGTGGAATCAGTGTTACTCCTCCACTATGGCTTAGATGGTAGTTTGAATATAAAAATGAGGATTTATTTTTATGTGGCTTGAACTAAAATGACTGATTTTTGATGTGTGCTCACCCTTAACTCTTAACATTGTGTTCCGTGGCAGTTTAAATGTTTTATTTTCAAATAAACAGGCAAATGGACTGTTATTTCTATAAATACGAATAGGATCATGCTCAAGCACTGGGAGTTTTCAGCCTGGAGCAAGGGGAAACCACACATTTTCCGTTTATTTTTGTGGGTTTTACTATTTTAGGTAACATCAAGTCATGGGCTGGAGAGATTCTGACATTGTGGATTACTTTGAAGAAAATGGTCCCAATAGTTTCTTAGTAAGTTAGGGCAGCTTATGCTAAATCACCGAGTGCCAAAAGAGCGTTGTCTGTGACAACAATATATAGGCCATGTCCTCTTGGATGTCTGTCTGCAAATCTGTATCAAGAAGCTGAGAAGAAATCAATATCAAAAGAGAAAAATGGAGTAGCTTTGGCTTTTCCTTTCTGACAGGTTACCTTTGACAGTTTGAATAGCTGGATGCGGACAGCGACTTATTTGTGGTTTTCTGACTTTTTTTTTTTTTTTTTTGGAGTAATGCCTCTGCTGCTTTTTGTAAGCCTCACTTCATGATAACTTGATTGTCTGCAGGTTAACAAAACAAGTCCTGGTTAAGCTTTTAAAGTTGCTTTTTGAAAGTACAACTTCAGACACCATGATATGCCCCAAGTTCTACAAAGGTCTCATGCTATTCTCTGAAACCGGAGGGTGTTTCGCAGCCCTAAAGATTTTTTTTTTCCAACCTCTGGTCAGTTTGAAACAGTTTGACCTCTGTATCTAATTTCTTTGCGGCAATAAAACCCCTTAATGAATGCAGACTAAAATGATTAAAATAAGTAAACACAGAGAAACCTGGGGAAGGTGTAAGCGAATGAACTCCATTGCAATCACTCCGTCAGTAATGGCCTTAACTCAAAGTATTGATTAAATATCTGAATATTTCCATCTCATACCAAGACTGCTGAAGGCAAGTGATGCATTGCAAAGCAAACAGAAGCTGCTGACCTTTGCACGTTTTCCCATCAGGCTGCAGGGTAAATCCAACCGGGCAACTGCACCGTACCCCTGTCGCGGTGTCCTTGCAAGTCCGATCACAGCCTCCGTTATTGACAGCACATGTTTCTGCAGAATGAGAGAGAAAGGCAGAGAGGGAGAGGGAGAAAGGGAGTGTAATGAAATGTCCGGGGGGAAGGGCGCCGGCGCTTTGGGGCAATATTATCACATGACAAAAGCAGTCTAAGTTTAAGCAAGCCAAATCAAGCAAGCTCGCAAGGTCATCAGGGCCCACGCTCCTTGTTTTGGCTAGTAAATCATTTCCACTAGCCACTATTTCTTTGTCCCCCAAAACGCTCGTGTGCAGTGCTTTTGAGCTATCTATTTAGTCAGTGCTTTTGAACTGTCTTAGACAATAGGATGGGTTATTATATATGAAGCATGTTTAAAAAGGAGGAAAAAAAAAGCATTGCCTTTAAAAGCAGAACTGAACATACAGTCTGTTTTGTATCTGTCAGTGTCTAGCCAAGGTTTTTTAAGGTTCATTTTTTTTAAAGATGCTGTATGAGACATAATGAACTTTAAAAAAGAGTAGAAAGCAGAGCAGAGTGCTAGCCTCAAAACTGAGAATTTAAAATCTTTAGTTAAGAAAGAGTTAATGGAAAATGAACTACATACATCACTTTGACAAGAATCTACATGCCCAATCTGTTCTTACTGAACTACAAGCAAAAGGCATCTGGGTTTTGTCCACTTAAAGCTTTTTGCAAATTGAAAGGAGTTTGGAGTGGGTGGGAGGGCATAATTGAGGTCACTGAACCCATTCCAAGCTGTGTCATTGAAATTTCCCAGTGCTTGTAGTATGGAGAATGGTGGCTGGGCAAACATAGGCAAGAGAAAGCTGCAATACTTCTTAGCTTCCACAATAGCGGGCAATGACCACTAGGTACCACTCCATTAAAAAAAAAAAAAACCCTTCAACTTCATTAAAAAAAAAAGCAAACCCCCCTCCCTCATCACTGTTATTTACAGTTACTTCCATGTGCACACATGCACACCTTACATGTACAAACACATACAAACACACACACAAATCTGTAGTATGGATAAAAGCCGAACGAAAGGACCAATTTTCCTCAGATCCAGGCAATATAAGGAGGCCAATTGAGCATACCAGCTTAAATAGTGCATTTATTTGAAAAAAGTAGTTGTTTTGGGTGAGTCCTTTTAATAATATCTTTCCTAGCCACCGTAGTCCTGATTCAATTGAAAGCCCCCCTTGCGAGGCCTGCCATTATTCTGCCCAGCTCACCTCCTCCTGACTCGCCCCAAAGAGGCTTTGTCATTCCTGACTCAGATTTACAGGCTCCTGGTGCTGAATATTCACAGGCTGGGGCACAATGGTGCGGTGGCCAGGGGGTGACAATAAGCTATGGGACATGCTAATGAGGAAGTGCCTTGGAACAGCACAGTCGCCAGAAATCATGTATACGGCACAAAACAGCTCCATCTCTAAAACAACTAGTGCTTAAGGGTTTTTATTTTAATGTAGCCTCTGCTCATGCAGTCAAGGTGCACTTATGTTGGTCCGGTGTGGGGACATATACACACCATTGCTTAAAAAGAAGCAAAAACAGTTTAATTGTTGGGTTTTTTTTTTCTTTTTTTTTGCACTGACACAAAACCTCTCTATCAGTTTGGGAATATGCTGCTGGCCCTGTGGGATAGGGAAACAAGCATTAATAACATGGGACAGAACATGCCCATCGATATACACACCCACACACTTTACCAGATACATTTTAAACTCTTTCATACCATGTGCTTGTATATGCCATATACTAACATCTTATAAACATGTAACCAATATGCAAATGTATTTGTATATTATCACTAGCAAGCACAGCTAAATAGATTGATAGGTCCTTAGGAGACAGATTTTTTAAAATGTAGCTGATTCTGAAGCTCCTTATCTTCAGAGGAAGTTCTTGCTCACCTGTGTAATCAACAAAATTTAAGGGCCATTCTGCACAAGTACCGACAATTTAGGTGAGTAAAACTTGCAGGATCTGAACCTAACTGCTTAAGCAATATAGCTCTGATTTTATTTAATTCCTCTGGGAAGGACTTTTTTTTTTTATAGGTTTAAATGCTGACACAACTGCTTGAAGAATTCTTCTATAAATTACAATGCTGGCATTTCTATTTGCATGTGAATGTGTGTTTTGCCCTCATGGGCCAAAATACTGAATGATTTTATGTTTCAGAGAAAGGAAGAAGTTTCAGCAGATTTACTATGGCAGATGAAGAGCTCTTTATTGCAGCTCATCACCACAAGATGAACATTACTTAAGCACTAATACTTCTGCTTTCTGGATGACATCCAGTGCAAATGAATAGACACAACATTTTTTTTTTTCCCATGGTATGGATGACTGGATCTATAGGGTAAGGGTCATTCAGTGAACAAGAGTTATTTCTATGTATAAATAGAGGGAATCAGGCCAGCTTTCCTTATTTTCACAGAGATTTAGTAAAACAAACTGGAAACGAAAAACACCCTTCAACTTTTCTGGTGACTGACTAAATACATCACCAGCTCTAACAGAATGAAGACTCAAGCAAGCAAAAGAACATCTGACACTACCTTTAACATCTTGGATAATCACAGAGATGTACCGATGAAATTCCTTAAACTCAAGGTCGTGAGAAAAAAAAACGGTAAAAGAAAGCAAATGTGGAAAGCAGAATGTGGGAAAGAGGTATCACAAGCTACCTCATATAGAACTGCTGAGGCCTATATGCAACATAACCTGATGTATACCACCACTGGTGTTTCTGTTGGGAATGGCTTCAACCCAGCCTTTGCCTCACTATTATCACACTTTAGTGTATGTTTCAAAGTCAAAATTAGGTTTTACACCTCAGATAAACAGCAGAAGCAAATCACTTATTTCTTTGATCAAGAGGTTGGACTAGATCTCCAGATGTCTCTTGCAACACACGTGATTCTACGACTCAGTGAAAACTAATTCACACACCCTACAGGTGTGTGAATCTGAATTCTGCTTTACCTCATTTTTCTCATAAGAGCAGGGAAGAGGGAGAAGGGAAGACTCATGGACACAGCAAGCAGCACTTCAAATTCAGGAGCAAACAGCATAATATTTAAGCATCTCTTTGAAGGCTGGTACATTCACATTTCCAAGAGGAAAGGCTCTTGTTCCAGAAGCTGGACCATGGAGCCCTGGAACAGGCTGCCCAGAGAGGCTGTGGAGTCTCCTTCTCTGGAGATCTTCCAAACCCACCTGGATGCCACCCTGTGCCATGTGCTCCAGGTGTCCCTGCTGGAGCAGCGGGGTTGGACTAGATCATCTCCAGAGGTCCCTTCTGACCTCAACCAGTCTGTGATTCTATGATTCTGTGACCTAAATTTCTTCCCTAATTTGTGACACTCTTGGAAAATTACTTGCACTAGACAGCTCAAGAAATTTTCTTCTTTCTTGGTTTCCTGATGTAAAATATTGTTACATTACTATATTGTATATATTACTTATGAGATTTTTTTGAAATTCATTAGAAAACATACTCTATAAATCTAAAATACCATTTCATGGCTCCCCATAATAATAAAAAGAAACTATCATAAGAGAATTTTGACACTTTCTTCCTCTTAGTATATTTTATTTTCCTGATCATTTATTTTCTCTTAAAATGTAGCTGTTTACAGGGATAAGAGAATTTCATCCTCTCCATCCAGTCTAGATCTCCTATAAATTAATGTAATAATGCAAAAAGATTTGTAAGAAAAATCGTTATCTAACAGATAGGTTATCTAACAGACAGGCATTTCTTTCCTATTTTGTTTTTTTCCTTAAACAAAGCCAGTCAGTCATTTTGGGTTCATTTTAACTATGTTCTACTTAAAAGATAATCCTATAAACTCTGCAATGTGTACATGTACCTGTAGGTAAAACTGTTTTCCCAGTCTCAGTCAACCTTTGTTCTGATGTTTAACAGGATAAAAATTTTCCTTAAGATGACATCAAATTTAAAGAAGATACTCTTAGAAGATAAGAAGAGTTTGAAAATTAAGGATGTCATACATTGGTAGAAGAAACAATGTGGAGAAGAAACGAAGTGCTTGCTCATGTTTCTCAAGGGACCTAAAGCAAAATAATCTCTTTTGTGTGATAGATAAATAAGATAGACTAAATTCCATTTTTTTTTATATTCCAAATTTCAGAAAGAGGCAAGCTCCCTGTCTGCACATGAAAGGCGTCATCTTCTCCACCCCACTAGAAAGCTGTATCTGCAGGCAGTCACAAAGAGCCCTTGAGCCCCCCGGTTTTGCAGCGTATTTGTGCTGGCCAGACCTGGGCTGCTACACGTCAAGCAGAACAAGCGACACTGGGAAGGGCTGTGTGGTGAAGTGCTGCTCTTGTGATGAGCACCATCCGTGGCCTTTGCCTCATCCACCCGAGCTCTTCACTTCGAGGAGCACATGAGATGTGCTCAGGCACAAGGTACCAAAGAAGAGCAAGACATTTAGCAGCAGGGTGTTTCCTCTGGGAATGCAGAGAGGTGGTTCTCTCATCTTTTCCAAAAGTGCTGTTAACCCAGCAGCAGTCTCCAGCCATCAGCACTGGAGACTTACTTATTTTCCATATGTTGATCATGAAAGTATGACTGGAAAGACTGGAGAACAACTCTAAGTGAAGGAGATATTTTTAATAATAAAGAAACTTTAAAGGAAGACCAAAAAACGGCGATCTGAAGTCAAAAGAGAAGAAATCATGCATAATATCAAATAAAAAGGGAAAGGCAAGCCAGTAAAGTCACCACCTATGTTAAGTCACTGCTCTATCTTGACCATCTTTCTAAAAGAAAGATAGTGAGAGATGGGACAGTTAATGGTAGTTCCTTCCAAAGGGGTTTTTCTAGGAAGAGAAAAAAGAAAAAAAAAAAAAAAAGTACAGCTAATTATTGCCTTTTCCTCTTGAGTGAGAGAAGAAGGTCACACTGAACTTCCTGTGGTGATAAAGGATTAGGACTTGCCATATTTTAGGTTTATAACATCAAACTCCAAAGAAAGTGAGATCCATTGCAAGTGAGATCCACTGCAAAAGGTACCATTCATGCCTTCTTCTCTCACTTCAGCTAGTAATTAACAGGTTTTGAAGGTAACTGTTGTTGGAAAGATGAGTTTTCTTGTACCAATTCTCAGATTTAAAGGCCACTGATGTGTTTAATGCCATCTAAAAACATAGATGTGAATTATGCCTGACTCTAAGACAAGGGGGAGTAGGAGAGATAGGAATCCCTCTAAAGCTTTTTTTCCTGAAAATTTGTCAAACTTTTGTAAACGCTTTAGGATGACATGGTAAGAAGAAAGACATCTGAAAGGAAGAGATGAAGGGAGAAAAATATTTGTTTCCTATGGCTGACCAATATCAACACTGACTCTAGTGCAAGTTAGAGCATGCTAGCAGTTCACTTCGAAGCAGCTTGCAGCAGCCTAAAGCTCACAGGATCAGCAAAAACGCCAGGTGCTCAGGCTTTGCTCCCAACACCTGTACTGCTCTGGAAGATCTTATTCAGAGGTAATTTTTATGGCAGGAGGAGCAATTCATGACGGAGCACTCTGAGGCTGTGAACTTACAGTGGCTATCAGATCCTATCAGTCAGGTCACAGCTACCCAGAAAAAAATACTCAGAGTCTAATCCTATCTATTTCTATACATGGTCTGAATTTTGTAGAAGATGTGTATAGCAGCCCCATCTGAACACAGTGTCTTATGTTCAGTATGATAATCTTACACTCGGGGCTCAGACACATAAACAAATCAATGCTGGTGAGGCTGAAAGCTAAAGGCTATAAGCTGAACTGCAGATTTACAGCACTCTCCCTCTCAGCCAGTTCCAACATGAGGTATAATTTTCAAAGATTTTTTCTTAATGAAGGCCAGCAATGGGCCCTTGCGGCCAAGAAGGCCAATAGTCCCTGGGCTGTTTTAGGAATACAGTTACCAGCAGGTTGAGGGAGGTGATCCTGCTCTCTGCTCAGCCCTGGTGAGGCCCCCTCTGAAGTGTTGGGTTCAGCGCTGGTCTCTCCAGTACAAGAGGGACACGGAGATCCTGGAGAGAGTCCAGCGTGGGGCTACAAAGATGATGAGGTAGGGGACTGGAGCATCTCTTCCATGAGGAGAGGCTGAGAAATCTGGTCCCCTTTAGCCTAAAAGAGAGAGAGCTGAGGGGTATCTTATGAGTGTACCTTATACCTTAAGGGAGAGTGTCAAGAGGATGGAATTAGATTCTTTATACACTGGTGGCCAGTGACAGGATAAAAAGCAATGCCACAAACTGAAACACAGGAATTTCAGACTGAATTTGATGAAAAGCCTCTTGAGATGAAAGTCACAGAGCACTGGAACCAGTTGCCCAGAGAGGTGGTGGACTCTCCTTTTCTGAAGCTGTTCAAAACCCACCTGGATGTAATCCTATGCAATGTGCTCTAGGTGACCCAACTTGAGCAGTGGGTAGAGCATAGATCTCCAGAGGTCCTTTCCAACCTCAACCATTCTGTGATTCTGTGATATTTGTGTAAGTGAAGAAAGATTAAAGATAACTTTGAAATAAAGCCAAATGCTTGGCAATCTGTAAGTAAGAGTACAGAAAGAGTACAGAAAAGCAGAGAAAAGTCCCGTTAATAATCATCAGTAATGCTAGATAGCTATCATAGAGTTGATACTCTCATTTGTTTTATGTACTACACTGATTCCCAAAAGATTTTACAATATATCTCAGCAGAACTCAAATGGACCAGTCTTGAATACAGCACAGGATGTCAGTATGGACTATCTGCAACTAAACTATTTTTTTTTTTTTTTTTTTTTTTTACAAGTAAGATTTCAAAGTAAACTGCCAGGAGTTGAGTAATTGCATCACTGTTGCAGTTTGGAGACTCCACATAGACCAATATCAGAAAACCACTCGTGCACTGTACATTGTGTGCACTATTAAATCAAAGTTAAGAACCAGTTATTACATGAAACAGTATGATACTTAAATAACTTCTGTATAGAAACACAAGATAATAGTAAAAGATGTAGATGGATTGTGCAGAATCAAATTCCCAAAGTCAACTCAAGGGTAGATTGTGAAGGATAGTGGACTTGCTTGCTTTACTACTCATATATTTTTTTTACTTGCTTGCTTTCACACAATTTTATCTATCCTGTAGTCTCTCTCAGAAAGAGCAGCCACTGCACTGCTAACCAGGGCTATGGGACATTAGGGCAGTTCTATGATAGGCAGTCAGGCACAGAACTGCCAGCAGTAAGTCCTGCTCAGATGAGTATGATCTGCTCCTTCATTTTCAAAAACATTAAATTAATTCATAGGTTTTAATGGAAAAGAGTAACTTGAAATCAAGTTAGCTCAGAACTTGTAATCCACCTACTTTTTTGCCCATAGAAAGCTCTATGCTCAGCCCCGCTTAGAGGCAGCCTGTATTGACATCTCAGGTTGATATTGCAGCACAGCCTTCACCAAACACAGCTCTTTAGACACCCTCAGGTTTGCTGGGTCCTTGTATAGGCAAACCCCTCCTCTTAACATTTATGTTATGTAGGGGAATCATGGAAATGGTTTTACAGTGTGCTATCACTGACTGCCTGTTCATCACTTGTATGAACATGCCTGAAAACAGAGACTGGCCAAAAGGCCAGACCAAAATCTCACTCTAATTTTAACCAGAAACGCACTTATGAAAAATACAAAGTGTGAAACATGGAAGAGATTAGCACCTAACTCAGGAAAGGTAAATTTGTTTGGAAAAATTCTGTTCATTACTCAGTTGAACTTGCTTTTAAATAAGAGGAAGGATACAGAGTAACAATGCAATGGCATATCCTAAAACTGCTGCTGCCATCCATCAAAGGCCTTGCAAGTGTGAGTGCATGAAATATCTGATGTGAGAGCAGGGAGTAGGGAGGAACCCACAAAGCAACAAACAGAAGGAGAAACTTAAACACACAACTAAAACATTTGAATTTTCAGTAAAGATACAACTAGGTTATTCTCATGCAAATTACGCTCTGTGATGCTGAAAGGAGAGGGAAAGAGCATTCAGAAGAGCATAATGAAAGAAACAAATAGCTGTGAACAAAAAGGAGGAGAAACTGAATGAGCTTCCTACTCAAGCAGTGAAAAAGGTGAGACAGAAGGAACATTCACTCTGTTATGCTTGTCTCCCCACTTCCCTGCAATTTCATGATTGGTGGAATATTATTTGCATGAAAATAGGATGAGAATTCTGCACTGCCATGCAGTGAATGTGTGAAGAAATGACTAGGTGAATCGGGAGTCCTGCAGTTTTCATTCTAGAAACATTCTATTCCTTATTAGGAAACAATGCAGGGTACTCAAAAAATTGGATCATGCATTTTATAATAATCTTAATGTTAAGATGTTGCACTTAAATGTTGCACTGCTAGTTGAGATTGCGTTGCAACAGAGAAGCCACGTTTAAGAAAAACTGAAATATGCTGAACACTGCTAAGGAGCATTATCTCCTGAGCTGGGACAAATCCTTTGATCTAAAATGGAAAAGCAAAACAATAGAAGGTAGTGCTATGAATTCTGGAGAAGGTTAGAGTCTTTATCGTTTGCAAAGAAATGAAGAAAAGGGATTTTTACAGAGAATAGCACACCATTCACTAACTCAATGGATAAAAGTGATGATAACTCAAGATGAAAGGATCTGCCCTTGGGAGAGAGAGAATGGATGAATGACCTCAGGAATTCCTTCCACTTATTTTCTATAATTTCATATAGTAAAGTAAAACTGACAAAAAGAATTAAAGTAGGGTCTTGATTTCACAGCTAGCAACCGAGTTACAGATCCTCCTGGCACTATGCCTGTTAATAATATGTTTTAAATGCTTTATTCATTAAAACGACAACAATAACAAAAAAAGGTTGTGATGTGTACAGAGTGGTACATTTGGCTTTCCAAAAATGCACATTTCTAAGCCAGATAAATGCCATTTACAGAAATAAGACAGTCCTAGGATGCAGTACAACAAAGCCAGAAACTAAAGTACATATTGAAAAAATTCCCTTACTTTAAAGACAGCATTGGTAGACTGCAACTGTGATTGATAGAATTTAACTGCTTTGGAAGCACACCTGAAAATTCAAACACTATCATCTTGTCCACCTTCATGGTGTTAACAACAGAAAAAACTGAGAATAGGATCACCTGGAAACTATCAGTTCATTTTGAAAGAGAGACAAGAATCAAGACTGCAGAATTCTTATTCTTATCTCACATTGGACAAAACAAACAAACAAACCAACCAATCTTTTGGAAATCTTCTAACAAAAAACAGAGATTGTTACACTATTTTAATACTTGGGCACTCAGGCTGTGGATCTTGGCATGTGGGAAATCCAGGTTCCCATCTCTTCTATGTTTACTAAACCTGAAGAATCCCAAGCCCTAATCAGACTATCACTTATCAGTACTGGTCACAAGGTAAATACAACTTCATGAGGCAATAGTGAGAGTCTGACAGCCCAACATTTACCTGGGATGTGGGTGATAAATCACCGGAAAGAGTGATTTTTCTCTCCTCCCAAGTGAATGTTCTTACCAGACCTCTGCGTATGCTTTGACTTCCTATTTCTGAAGATCATTCTAGACAAAAGCCATATTAAAAAAGGAGTCTTCCTAAAGAATGTAGTTTCAAGAAAAAAGTCTTTTGCCAGAACACTCTTTGACAGATTTAAAAATAGAAATAAAATAAAATAATAAAATAAAAAACAAAGAACATAGTGCTGAAGTAAGATCTACAGTTCAGCAGTGTTTCTGTCAGAGCTGAAAAGGAACTAAATTCAGCTCCTTCCAAAATCCAGAAAATGGTGGATTCTCTTTTGAACTACATGGTCATTGCAATCATGTGCCTTATACTGAAAACAGTAATTCAAGAAAAAGGTTTGAGGTTTGACTTTGGAGAAGTTATTCACAGTGAAACATCAGAGGAGAGATCTCTGGAGATCTGGAATAATATCAGTGGGGGTTTCTACTGTGATAATAATGTAAACTGGATCTCTCCACTACTGCAACCATTTGACACCTGGCAGATAATTATATTAAATATCAGACTCTGGTAATCCTAGTTTATTTTGTAAATTCTATTTCCCTGTATACAAGAAAGAGCTGTATATCTCTGTTGAAAAGAAAAAAGTAACTCAAAGAGATTAAGTCCTGAAATTCCTGCCAAACAGAACAACAGACTGGAGGCAAGAGCTTGGGTCAGAGAGGCACAGTAGATTAAAAAGTCCCCAAGAACGCGTATTCTATTGACTCCTATAAAACATAAGCATTAAGCCTCCTTACTGCTCTGCCAAGTTTATGGTCTTCGACAGAAAGACTACAAGCCCCAAAATTTCAATGTGTCATTGGGAGAGGCAAAAATAAAAAGGAAGCAGCCTACTACAGAAGTCAGAAGGTTTTTACTTGACATTCCCATGCACTTCCATACAGGGCATATTCTCATGCAATGTAAGGCGAGATTTTTCTTAGTCTTCATAGCACATAGTGGGGTGCTCTCAAAGTATCAGGAAAATGGGCAAGGGGTGTTCCATACCAACAGTTCTCAGCTCTGAAATTCCTAGGATTTCCAAGTGAACTTGGGGGAAGAAGGGAGAATGCTGTTTGACTGTATGAGTGGGCATGTGGGCACCAAATCTCAAAGAAATTCCAGCTCCAAGTAAGTGCTCTTTCTTTCTCCTTCCATGATTGTCAATATGAAGTTCACACTGGCTACCTGCTGCAGGCCTGATTCTATGAAAGTTACCTGAAGGAGGATTCTTTAGGAACAAGGAGAGTAGAGGACTATTCTGCTAAGAGTCGCATACTGCCTGGAAGCCTCTGGGTGGACAAACTGCAAGTGAGGATGGCAGTCAGACAGCCTTTCTTGAATATATATGACCTTGAATATACAGGACACCACATTTGGTGGTTCCACCTTTGCTCATTAACAGTAAGACACAATCTGCCACCTACATGGATGGTCTTGTGTGGAAATTGCTATAGCTGGGTATAGTTCACAGAGTAATTAAGGGAAGAGTGCTCTGAAAGGATTTGCTCTTAACCAAATGAAAATCTAAGTGAGATATAGATTGATATCCAGGGTGAATGGAGTTACCTAATCTAATGTATATGGTTTAGGAGAAAAATACAATACAGGTGATTATCTGGATCGTATGATTCATAGTCACAAAGCATAGTCACAAAGCATACCAGTTTGGGGTGGAAATAAACCTCAGGTGAGATGCATCACATACAAGGCTCTGAATCTCTCTGACCAATGTAGTGGATGGAATAGATGCTAAAATATTTGTCATCATTTAAAAACAGAGGAAGACATGGCTATGAGCTAAAATTATTCCATTGTAAAAAATGTGAGCATGTTATTAAAATGCTGTTGCAGGAACCAAAGCTAAAAATGCTGTGGTAGCTGGTGAGAAAAAAAAGGAGATGCACCTCATCTAACTGCAGACTATACTGCAATATAAACTGCTACTGACATTTCTGCACTCACTTTTAGAGTATGGTATGTATCTTAGAACTCTAAAATGAGGTGAGATGAATCTCACCCCCTTATATGCTTCTTCTAGCAGGTATGGGGTTGGAATAGATGTCAAGTATATTTTCACCTGCCTAGAGTAGAACACTTACATAATTTGGATGCAGGAAATCACTGAGGGTAGTCATCCCTATGGGTTAAAGACCTAACTGAGTACTGCACAGACTCTAGGCATTCAGCTTTTTGTGTGCATGCAGTAACTATTTTTGTTCAGGTTTCTTCTCAGAGACAAAACAGTCACTTCAACTTGGAGAATGAACTAGCCTGTGAAACACCGCCTTAGCATATAGGCTAAAACTATATATTTCCTGAAAACAAAACCATTTCATCCAGATCAGGCTAAACACAGTTACCTTGGTCAGTATTTCTGAGTACCTTCAGGAGGCACAAGAATGCATGAAGAGCCTGAAGATACTGTTTTCCAGTGCACCCACTTGTGATCTGTCAGTTTGCACTGCATCTGACTATCTGCTGCAGTATTTGAGGTCCTCAGGAGTTAAATTGATAGTGGATGTATGATTGCAAAGTATGCCCACCTTCAGTATGTCACCTACAGTATGTCCTGTAGAACCTGCAACACTGTTCTTTATCAGAAATTACACTTGAGCTGTGTGAGGAATTCTCAGACTAGATTTTTCAACACTCATGTTTTTCTGCTAAGAAACAGGGCTGAAAGTGGTTTTAGTGGAAAACATGCCCTGCTCTCCAACAGGTAACAGGGTACTCATTATAAATGTCTGGAAGGCTACTGAAAATGGAAAAACAGCCATCTGCAGAGGTCAAATGACTCCTGCCACTGTGAGAGAAAATATAAAACTAGTGAAAATACTAACTTAATCACTGAATATAGACGGATGAAAGCACTGCCTGTAAGCCACTGTCATGAAAGTAGAAATAGGATATAAATAACAAAACTCAGTCTGGCAAAGCTGGTAACTTTTTGTGTGGACATCCAAATGCCTTAGAAGATTCCTTGTGCTACAGAAGCGATATACATAATAAAGCCCAGGACAGTCAAATGCAGTTCAACATTTCTACAGCTTATACCAGCACATTGGTTGAAAATAAAAAAGTTTGAAAGGACCTCAGGAGCCACCCTCAAGGTAAGAAGAGTGGGCTATGTTCTTGAATCTGAGGGTGGGCTGCAAGTAGAGCCATAGATTTACTGAAGACCTGAGGAATCAGTGTTCAATGACAAAATCATGAGCTGGCTTCACTCATGAGGAGCGAATATTGTGAAGGAGTAGTATAGCTACTCCCAGTGTAGAGCTTGGGTGCTCTGACAACATCTGCAGTGATAGTATTGCTGCCATTTACTCCCTAAACAGACATAGGAAATGACTATGATGATAGGCTCCATGCTCCTTTCCTCTTTTTCATGTAAGAAAAAGACTTTTGTAAAACTCAGTCCTTGAGAGGAGAAGGAACTGTCCTTGTCTACCAGGACAAGAGGAAGAGCATTTTCTTAACAAAGGAGGTTCTTATAACAGTGATCATGAAAAGAATGGAAAAGGGGACAGGATGAGGGAGGGAAATGTATCTATTGCAGTGGTTCTGAAGTCAGCTGCATCCAAGCCCAAAGGAATCTGGTCCATTTGACTACCAGAGAGAGAGGCACAAGGAGTGAAATGAAACATGCTGAAAAAATGGATCAGGCTCACATCTGCAAAAATGTTGATTAGATAATAAGATCCCAGAAACACCTAGTGGATATAATCCGGGTCACATCATTGAAGTGTCGATAAAGCACCTTAATGATTCAGTCCATCTATGAAGGTCTGTGATGCTGAAAACACAGCAAGTGACTGTATTTTTAAAGACAATTTACAAAACCATAACACTGCTCAGTTCTCAGAACTGATCTAGAATGTTCCCAAACAACAAAACATTACCTGCAATCATCTTATAGGAGATGAGGACTTATTAAGAAGTAAGACCAGCCAACTTTGGCTCCTCAAAGAGGAAATTTTCAATTGCCTGTCACATCTCCATGAGCAGTCCACATGTAAGGAGGCAGCTCAGTGACATAGCTGATGATATAAGATCTATTTTTATATCCACACTATGAAGCCCTACATGAAAGAGAGCTGTAGGATGTCAACAGACAATTGTTCTGTAAAATTTCTGCATCCTTTTCAAGTTAAAGACAGTCCTCAAGAAGACACTCACATTAAGCCAGTAAGACTTCATAATCTGTGATATATATAGTAGTAGAACTCCAGATTCATGGATATCTCAGCTTTACAATCCCGGATTGTGGAGCCAATGGACTTTGGAATTCTCTCCAGGGCTGCTATAGCAGCAAGAAGTTTGGAAACTGGATACATGAATAAAAGCAATTTCCATTGCTAAGGATGAATGCAATACTTAGCGAGTATGTGCATTAGAAGGACTGAGCAGAAACTGTCTTCTTCTGAAGCTGTGTCCATGGAACAGAATGGTTGTAATTCAGGTAGGTCCTCATGATGTACTGTGTTTCAAACTGTTCTGTGGCTGGATGGAACAAGATTTGAAATGCATTAGCACAGTCATCTAATTAGACAGGGCAGTCTCATTATTCTGTGATAGGAAAAACAGTCTTGGGCTGCAAGTCCTCAAGCAAAAGAAGATCAAAGGAAAGTATTTCTTTGAGAGAATATACTGAAAATATTTTTAGGAAAAAATCATATTTTATCATACAAAACAGACTGGAACGTAATTTTCAGGGCTAAAATCTGTACTCAATAAACTTCACTGTAATGATCCAGTTATGACAGACATTTTAGAAGTACTGGTCTTGCCCTACGGATTAAAAACAACTACAAGCTGTCCTATGCCAACAGAAGTGTAAATGTATCTTACAGATAGCAGTAAAGATAAAAAGGCTCTGCTTTTGAGTACTTGGAGGTGTCCACTTCTGCAGGAACATGAACATGCAAATGAACAACGCTTCTTAATTTACAGAACTCCTATGGATCAATATTCAATTTACAATTCATCTTAGAAGTATTGCAGATGGCAGAACTTTGCCTAAAGTCCATCTGGAATAAAACAAGGTGCATTCCCTTCCCCTTTAAAATGGCAGTGTAAATGAACACTGGAAGCAAGTGTAAATGAACAGCGTGAGTAGCAACATGTCACAACATCCACAGATTCCCCTCAATAGGGGAGCTAAAGGACAGCTGTAAGCCTAAAAAGAAAGGATGAAAATTCCTAGGAATTATTTAAATGGTCTGAAGTAAAATTTATTGCCAATCATCCGGCAAGACCTGGCTTTTGACTGCCTCGCAAGATCTAAATAAAAATACATCTAACATGAAAGAAGGGAGTGAATTTACACTTTTCTCTATTTCAGGCTTAGCCACAAGTCAGAGGATGGCACCATGACTGGGGTCCAGACCGCTTGGAGAGGCAGTCTGACCTACAGAAAGAGCCAGTTTGGCTGTAGCACAGCGAATGGCTACACAGTCACATCTGGCACCAGCCCTTTCCTGAGGTAGTCACTTGCAAACTTCAGTCTCCTGTGAAATGGAAGGATAGCCCCTTGAGATAGCAAAGACAGCTTTGGCTTGTACTAAGAGTCCCAAAGGTCATAATAATCTTCATAGCAGGCAGTAGATGATGTGAGGCTAGAAACAGTTGTCTCTGGGCTTGCAGTCAAAAGTATCTTCCTGTAGAATACTAAAATTACATGAAGTTTGCTACTTTTCCTAGCAACCCAAGGCTGCCTGCAGCAAGGTCAAAAATCACAGTCTGTTTGCAAGAGCCGATAGCAAAGTTTACTGAGGAGCCCTCCAGTATTTTCTAAAGCAGCTATTTAGAAAGCATCTGAAGACTCATGGCATTTCATAAAAATGCCACTACGCATTTGGAAAAAAAGATCAAGCTTGGTTTTTGTGTGCACCAAGAATCAGAGCAGAGATAAACAGACGTAAGCCATCCATGCAGATCTCACTTGCCAATTACCTTTCTTTTCAGCAAACAGTGAGACAACAGATTTTGTAAACTGGATTCTTAACTATTTCCCTAAATCTACATGTTTCTAGAGTCTATGGTTGGCTTGGGACTTGCAGGCCTGGCGTACCTAAGAAGCTTGTTGCTAATCATAACTTTTTAATTCTGTTTGCCTTGACTCTCATAGACAGTGTGAGCTTATTTTCCATTTGGATAATTAGTTTTATCAGAGAGCGAAGTAGTAAAGCAGTGTACTATGTTGCTCAGTCCCTCTCAGTCTTATTCCACATATAGTTATTGGCTGGGCAAAATCACCATTTAGACCTCGCAGACTGGATTTTCAAAGAAAGGCCCTTTGCACACATTTTTCCTGACTTTCAGTGAGAACACAGGCCTTATTGAAATCCAGCTAAAAGTATTAAAAGTTTAGAAAGCCAGATGAGTTGCCTCATAGCTTTTGTCAACTTAAATCAATTTAAACAATGCATCATTAAACATCAAATCAATACGGGTCACTTGCTAGGTCTACAAACTCATTTTAAATTAACAACCATAGATATTCTAAAAGAAAAATGGCAACATATACCCAGGTGCTCACAAGAGGGAAAATATTTTACCTCAACATCATTATCTAATGCCATTTCAGAGTCATGATACCATGCCATGAACCACATGGTGACTGCTTGCTGGCCTGTGATTAAGCTTGTGGTTTATCATGGATGACAAGATACAAGTGACGTGAAATCTATACAACAGTTACCACCTACTGCAGCAATTAACCCAGCAATCAATTAAATCAAATTCTCACAGAAAGAATTTCCTTCCAGTCAGGCACTGAGTCTGCTGGGGACTATCAGAGGAAGTCTGCAAGGGACTGGCTGCTTTTAAGGAAGGAAATAGAGGGAATGTGAGGGATTGGAGCAGAATCTTATCCTGCCAGAATCGCTTGTCTGGGTAAGGAAGCATCAGGTTATGTCTCAGCAGTGCTCACTGAGTTTAGAAACTAGTAGAAATACTGTATGTGGTGCATAAGGCATGAGAATGGAAAATACAGAGCCACGAGCCTCCTGGAAATCACCAGAATGCTGGCCTCATTCAGCCAGCTGTGCCACTCTGTCTTTTGTCACATGAAAAGAAACCTGGAAGAGATGCAGCCACTCTATCGCTTTTCTTTCCAGAAGGTCATTCTCATTAATGGCCATAAATGTAATGTGAACAAGAGCATTACAGAGGTGAGCAAGGGGTTGCTCTCAGAAGATAAAGAACTATCTCTATTGTTCAATGCACCTCTTCATCCCTCTACTCTTAGGCTCCAATCACCGAGAGAAACAAGCTTTAGTCTTGAAAGAAGAAGATACGCAAGCTCACTAATCACTAAGGAAAGATCTCTCAGTGGTTACCTAAGTAGCAGCACAAAGGCAATAAATGAATTTCCAGTCATAATACTTGCATTTCAGTCAAAAGTACAGCAAATATGCAAATACAGTTATTCACTTATTACCACATATGTAACAAAACATGGTTTTATTTCACCATCATCCACTTCTAAGTCAAAAGGGAAGTCTGGAACATGATTTTTTAGGAACCCTAGAGCACACATACATACGAACACACACAAATCACATGTAAGAAGTAGCTGATAAGGTAAGTAAGGTTAATGGCAAAAGCTTCTTTCTACGCAGAAGAAATTGAACATTAAAGTTGCAGCATTAGGAAAAAAAAAAGTTCAAAACCAAGAAATGAAGTTGTACAACAGATGAGAACTTAACAAAATTGGTGATCTTTCCACACAGATGAAATCAACTGAAAAAAAATAAAACAAAAAACAAAAAACAAACCAAAACCAGAGAACCAACGAGACCAAAAGAGAACCTCCCACCCACACACACACAGACAAAAGTGAGAGCACAACAAAGGAAGTGGAAGAAAAGTGTTACCCATAAGTAGCCGCCGTTTCACCCGCTTGTCCACATCAGCTACTGACGTGGCATTGTACTCAGAACTCTCAATTGCAGCCTCATCCTTCTCTAAAACACAAGTAAGGGACAAACATGGAGCAGTTGGTTAATCACAAGCCCAATTTTCCGCTGCCTCAGACAGTTTCTTGGTATGGCGCAGCCAAAGCCAAGAAGCAAGGCATGAAAGCACTAAATCCCCGTTAGAGAGTTAATTCCCTTTGAGATCCCAGGAAAAAATTAAAGGATGTTTGGGGGAAGTAGGAAGAAAGAGTAGGAAGAGGAAGAATGGTCAACTACCAAGTAATTAACCATGTACATGAAGCTGGATTCCTACCAGAGAATGAGACAGCTAACATGATTGCCCCAGAGAGGTGTTAATGACATAAATTAAAATCCAAGGATGCTAGTTATACAAATGATTAAAGACAAACTGTAAAGTGACTCAGGCTATTGGTGGTATCAGGATCTAAAGTTGGCAGGCAGAAGACCATGACAGACAGAGAGCTAGAAGAGTCCGGTGATGGATGAACATGGATGCATCATAATCTTGTACACATTGACATGGCGTGAAACGGAACCAAACAAGGGCATGCGAATTAAACAAAACAACACCAAAAATAAACAAACAACAAACCAAACAAACACAAAAAAAGATCAATTTGGGCAGTGCTGGTTGCCTGCTTGTCTATGAAACACTACTAGCTAAACATTCAATGCTAGAAAAGATGTTGCAAGAACAGGGGTTAGTATTTTTATAAGCATGCAGTAAGCAAGATGATGTCAGCAAAGGTCATTTTACGAGGTAGTTTCTGATATCCTATATGTAAGAGTGTCATACAGTATAATGAGGACTTTAGTTTGGTTATGCTTCATTAGAAATACACAGAAACAGTCACAAGGGTGGGAAGAGATGATCAGTAAGTGAAGTAAAAATAAAGATTTCTCATACAGGAGAGTAATGGAGAAGCAGCAGCTGGGTAAATAAAATGATTTATACAAAGAGTGAATCGCTTTATTAGAAAAAAACAAAATGCAAGTGGGGACTTTCACATGCAGCAAACATAAAAAATAAAATAAAATGATAAGTTGAGCAAACAAAGACAAAATGTGTTAGACAAAGGGTCAAAAAGTATTTATCTGGCATTGCAGAAGTTTGCATTCTTGCAGTGATGGCTAGAATATATACACCACTGAAGACAGCAAACACTGGAATCACTGAAGTGAGGAGGAGGAGGAGGCTGGCAGGTTTTATTTGTGGTAGAACTACATGGTTGAGTGGTAACAAGAAGTTGTTTTGTTTTGTTTTGAACAAGTTCTAGATGGGATCAGGCTGCAATAGAGGCTTTTGTTTGAGATTTTTTTTTCATTTTGCTCTGTAAATAATTAATGAACGTCAGTTATCAGACAAGACAGGCAATCAGGAACCATCACCAGAAAGCAGGAATAAAAATGCAAAAAAAAAAAGAAAAAAAAAGAAAAAAGAAAAAAAAAAGAAGTATTCTAAGAGAAAGAACTACTTAGAGGGAAGAAAATCAGCACAGGCAGTAATATGTGACTTACATCACAAGACCAAGGAATGTAACATGGAGTTGTATGTATTACATTACAAAAATAGGCGAAAAAAAGTAAAAAACAAGAAACAGGTGCAGTGTATATAACTTTTAAAATCCTTTTTACATGCTGAACATATAAACCATCAATCTGAGGATGTTAGCGAACTCTGAGAAATAGGAGATCAATTATTCATTCAATAAAACCTGCTCTCAAGGCCCTCACTCTGTAGCAAGTTTTCCGCAGCGGGGACTGCCAACGGATTTCATGAGGGGTTATTTAAACAGGAGGACTGCAAGAGTCTGCCCACTGTTTTGGTCAAAATCACTAACTTAGAGATCCTGTAAATTGACATACAGTTTTTGTATACATCAAGGCAGAGTCCAGTGTTGAACCTTGTTCAGCTCTACCTCTACCAATTTAATGCTGGAGTTACTATACAACAAGTGCAAATCAAATCTATCCAAAGCTCTGTGCAGCCACTGAATTTAAAGTTTTGATCTTACTATGGGAACATAATCTGTGGATATGACCAACAGATCACTAAAGATAACTGACAGACTTCCATGGGGGTTAGGTCACGTATTTTGTGTCTTGTAGTATTGATAAAGGAGAGAAAAGATGATAAATATGCATCTAGTTTTTTTTAAATTTCAGGCAATTACTATAAATTCATAAGAAACTTGAAATTAAACAAACAAAGTCAACACAGTCACAATGCTAATAAAATTTATTATGGGTTTATGATCTGATCTGAGAGTAGAAATTTCAAAATGTTAACTTACAGTATCCAGAAACATCCTTATTTATTTACTAAAAAATGTGCTGACTGGAAAGAAACAGTGTTAAACAAATAATATATTTTATAATCATAAATATTTGTATAGCATCTCCCAAGACGCTTTATCTCTTGTATCACTTTTCCCTCTCACAATCTCAGCAAAAGAGTATTCAGTATAAAAACAGGAAGAAAGTACATCACAATAATCATTTTTTCCCAAACATAGTTTGGAAAATGAGGATCATTTTCCTCACCATACTTACCTGAGGAAGTCTGACCCGTGAAATGAACAGCTGAACTTACATTCATAACTATAATTGTTTTACACTTTATTTTTTTTAATTTAAAAATTATTAGTTATAGAAAGACAAAAAATACTAAGGAGCAAACAGAAGGATACTTCATTAACAAGCATTTCAGCAAAACACACTCAAATGCTTCAGTCTATATGTAGTGAGACCTTGGCTGCAATGGCCAGAAACCACTATTACACTCTGCTCCCAGAGATGCTGCTGAACTCCGGTGAGATACAAGTATGCATACATACACACACACACGCACACAAACATATGTGTATGTACATATTCTATGAGGGAAGTGTAATAAAACAAGCTGCAGAGCAGTACTTACCAATGCAGGTTCGGCCATCCGAATGCAGGGCATACTTCTGATGACAGCCGCACACAGGACCCGTATCTGTGTCATCACAGGTGTGTTGGCAGCCTCCATTCCCATAGTTACAGGTTACTAGTTATGCCCCAAATGAATGTATATATATGTATATATAAATAAAATGACAATGAAACCAATTAGTTTTGAGAGCCTTTTAGAGTGCAATGCAGAAGAGCAATAACAAACGGAGACATGAGGCAACATCACATTTGCAGCTGAGGACATTTGTGCTCCCTTATTCTTTCTGAGCCCCACTATTTTACTCCTCTCTCATGCCCTGTTATCAATCCACCCAGGGAAAAGAAGGAAGGAGGGAAAGCAGGAAGGAGGGAAAGCAGGAGGGAAGAAAGGAAAAATGAATGAACTAGAAAGAGAAAGAAGAAAAGAGAGAAAAAAAAGAGAGAAAGAAGAGAGAGAAAACAAGAGGAGAAGAGAGGAAGATGAATGTAGCACTTTTTCTCCATTCTTTCTGGATTATTGATTTTAGCATGAGTTATCAGCCAATTTCATCTGCTTCTGGAAATTACATGATTTATATTAGTGATGTATATTGAATGAAGATATGAGCAGTCTACTCTCATGAAATACAGACATGTATTTTCAAGTCTATATAGACTGCATTTTTCTTCTCCCACTCCACTTCCTAACTGCAGGCAGCAGAGACCCAGACAGCAAGAGCAGAAATGTATATGTCTTGAAATCTATTATTTGAAATACTGGTCCTCCTAGAGAAGAAGAATGTTTAAAAATAAACCAAGATACATGTTATTTTCCTTTTCTTTGCTGAAACAAACAAACCAAAAATACACTCTTGTTATCTCCATATAGTGTTCTGATCTCGGCTAGGAAAAAACACCTAGAGATGTCACTCCCATTTGTATACGTAATGCATGTAAGATAGCTTGTAACTATTCAAAAAATCCTCTGAAAAGTAAAGATTTATAAAGATGTCATGCTTTTTTTTTTGAATTTTCTGGGAATTAATAGACAAGATTCAATCCACTTCGTTGTAGGATTGATTTAATCTCCAACTCTTATGAAAAACCATTTTTAAAATAATAAGCTGGTAACAAAGGCTCTAATTTATCCCTACTCTGTTCAGTCCTTCTCAGCCGCATAGTGTGATGCTAAATAAAACAATCTGAATTCAATTTATTGTCTTTATATTCAGTTAGCTTCTGTGCATGAGAATCTGATGCTTCATGGGTATTGACAAGTAGACACACATTGACAAATAAAAAGGAAATCCCAAATCTCCTTATTTAGGATCTATTCATCATTTCAGAGGACTTGAATGTTTTGAAATGTTGTAGCAATTTAAATACTACAGTACTACAAATCCTACTTATTAGAAGGAATTTATTCACACTGATCTTTATCAGAATTCCTCTCTAGATAAGAGAGTTCATAAATGATCCAGAACAGCAAATTCCAATATACAGTAACCAAGAAACTATTAATGGAATTTAAAAGCAGGCATCTAAACCAAAACTTAAATCTTCTTTCCAGTAATGAAATATCACTTCCCCTGATGTCAATAACTTTAACAGCAGGTTAAAATTATTGAGATCAGTTATTAAAGTTATTAAAATGGAAAGGACTGGAATTTTCAGTAAAAGTAACAGAAATGGAAATACTGCTCCTTTTCGGTAAGCAGCCTCGTGCTGGAGAGTCACACAACCCTCAGTAGTTTTGCCTAAAACAGAATAATACTACCAAAAGAAACTGAGAGACACCCACATTAGCACATCCAACAGAATCCCCATTAAAACCCCTTGCCTGGGTAGCACCCTCAGGTTCAGGGACCCATGGCCCCGAGGCCTGGCAAAGATCACAGCCGAGACTGCTGGTCTCCCAGGTGAGCGGAGGCCTGAGGCTACCATGTGCTCACGTTGCCTCCATCCTTCATGCCTCCGCACTGTTATTCAGAGGGTTATTCAGTTATCCAGTGTTATTCAGGGACAGCGAGGGAACAGTCTTGTGGCCTAGTGATAAGTCTAGTCCCACACGAGTTCCTGTCTCTCCACCCAGGAATATCAGAGCTTTACCCAAGTGGAAAGAATGCCGTTGGGAGACCCAGAGGGCAGCGTTATCCCGGTTTCGCTACTGGAGCCCAACAGCCTGGGCACTATGCTGAGAAACGGGAATTACGAGTTCAGGTCCACCACAGAGAGAAGGAAACTGCACTCACTTCCCAAGCCATGAGAATCTCAAACTTCCAAAGAGTTGCATTAAAGAGGCACTTGGAACAATAAGCAGCCCCCAGACACTCTTTCTCACACAACACTATTTCATTTTTTTATGTTCGATGAAAAACAAAAATGAAGATGTAGGTCAATTTTGCTTTCTTAAAGCCTTGGCCTTTGCAATGTAGTCAGGCTGAAAAGTCAATCCCTTGCTCAGTGCTAGGCCAGTCCTTACTCCTTCCCTTTGCCCATTCATGTCTTGTTGGTTTTGGCTGTTCTTTGAGCCCTTTGCTCTCTGTGTCTCTCTGGGGGTACAACAGGGTCATTTTGGACTATGCTAGAGGTTTTGCAGCCTAGGCCAGAGCTAGAGGAACAGATGGAGAATATTTGACTTCAAACAGGACCTGCCCTTCTGGCCAGCCATGCTAGTGAGCTGGGGCATAGAAAGAGATCCATTTATCCACAGACTGGCAGAGCCAATTGAGGATAACATAACTGCCATCTACTCTCCTCCCCTCCTTCTACA
Organism: Crypturellus tataupa; assembly: GCA_034781795.1. Lineage (NCBI taxonomy): Eukaryota > Metazoa > Chordata > Aves > Tinamiformes > Tinamidae > Crypturellus > Crypturellus tataupa. Next base: position 93,269 of record JAWLRI010000216.1, read on the forward strand.
TCCTACGTGCCTGTTGGACTCAAGTGTCATCACAAATTAACATAGAGGTGCTGTTTATGCCAGATGTTTATATGCATTTCTAGCCAACAATATTTCCATTAAGTACTTTCAAGCACGATCAGCAACACAGTGTGTATTTTAAACAATTCGAGGGCAGCAGTCAATTTTGGCATTCTTCGGTAAAAGATGAAAGTATCTTTACATGGTTTCTTGGACCAATGTAATATAGGAACTTTTCCTTATATTACTAAACCATGTTTCTAGGGAATTTTAACTTCTGTCTAGACCAGATTTTTTTTTTCTTTTAACAGCTTGAGCCAAAACTCTGGAGCCTGACAGCTCTGCAGGTGAAATTGGTACAAAATCCATTTATAAAATATATAATTTCAATTCTCCTATGGCTTTTAAGCATGTAACAGTGACACAATATAATGTTTCTCTTGGTTAAAGGCAAAAAATGAGTTTTTTTAAAGGCAGGGGAAAAGCTGGAGCTATCTATCCATTCTTACTAGAAAGTGCTAAGCAAAATGCATGAGAAACCCCAAAATTTTCTTTTAAAATTATTTCATATTATTTTGGACTCAACAGCTGTGCGAAAGACTAAGTGTGTGCTTGTTCAGTCCGTGACATTACAGAAGGAAATAAAAAGAAAGAAAATGTTTTGACCTACTAACCCTGACAGTGTACTTCTGACACACAAAACATCTTCAAGTGTTCTAATTTATTTTATTACAAAAAAAGTGATGCTAAAGAGGAGGCAATGTTTCTTACCAAAGGAGAGTATAGATATATCTGTTAAAAACCAGACATACCCACATAGCAGATTTAAAACCACAATAACATCACTGCTTTCTACAATGGTTCGCATATTCACATATGTCCGAAGTGCAGTCAAGGTGTTAGGTTCTATCAGCGTTTATGGCATTATAAATAAAATATATGATAAAGCTATGGAGGGATATCAGAATACCTTACTTGATGGTATTGTGAGCTGGCTTTTTCAGCTGTGGGGAAATACTCTGTGCAACTGGCTAAAAGCAGCACCCACAAAGAAGGCCAGGGAAAGCTCTTTCCTTCAAGCATGAACACAACCAACATACAAGCACCCTGACTCAGCCAGCTGCCTTTCAAGGTCTACAAGCAGGCAGCATAGCCATATCCCTCCTGTTCTCCAGCTCACATTTATTTGCAGCAGCTTTCATCTGTTGTTGCTATAAGGATGTCCTGCTTGGGCTTGGCTAAGCATCTTGGGTGGTGGATGAGATGGATAGCACTGCTCAGATGCCACAGAATTTGCAGAAAGCTAAACTTGTTTTTTAGTATGACCTTCTGTGACTGTCTGAACCAGCACCTCATCATTCCAGATAAATTATGAATTGCCATATTATTTAACTCAATTCACCATTAATCATAGATTTCATATAAGAATATGGACTTCTCTTTCTATGGGATAAAGCTATGAAAGCACTGCTTGCCTTATTTATTGTATTGTTTCTATTCTATTTCTATTCTGTGTGTTGTCAGCAAATAGGTGAATGATAACAGTCACAGAAGCAGCTGAAGAGCTGGCACTTAGCATGGTTAGCGGGGCATTTTATTTTGTAAACTGAACATATTGGACAGGATTTGGGGAATTCGAGCAGTTATCCACCTCAGTTAGATCACTTTTTTATAAGAAGAGGTAGATAGAATTAGCTGTGGTTAAAATTATCCAGTATTTTCCATGAAAAGGCTTAGCTTTCACTCATAATTAACCCATTCAGGTGACAACTTATATACTTGTGGGTTTGCTCTGGGTTTCTTCTTCCTTTCTCAAGTTCCAAGCAGACTAATTCAGCTAATAACTAAATTAACAAAAAATGCCTTGTTTTGTCCATGCTTTAGAGAAAAAAATCTTATCATCACTTTATCAAGTGCTAGCACGCCCAGGAGAAGGAACTCAAAACCTAAGAGGATGGCAGAAATAGGTCCAAGTGCTTCCTCTGCAATCTGGAACTAGAAGATCTAGAGGATGAACCTCTGCTGTTGAACTATATATAGGGATCTGTATTATTCTGCTTCATGTACTTCTGCATGACCTCCTGAAGTTTCTTCTGACCTGAATGTATCTAAGGTTTCCTAGGGTGGTGGATAATATTTTCTTTTTGTAATTGATAAATTACTGTTTATATACAAAAAGAAAAATTAAGACTGCAATATTAAGCATGCAAAAGCTATAAAATGCCAGACTTTTACACAGTCCACAGGCTTTTTTGTTGCAATAACAATCCCCATCTCCAATAACAAATGCAGAAAACATTGCTTTCTTATGCAGTGCACAGGCAGAGCTGGGGAAAATTAGGTGTGGGGAACTTCACTGGAGAATCCATTTCCCATGTGCTGCAGCTTGAGTAAATCAGAAGGCAAGACACGGGCAAGAAGGGAAGGTCTCTTATCAGGCAGAGAACAGATCCTTAGAAAACTCAACTCTCTATCTGCGTCTCTCAAGGAATTCCTACTTGAGGCTGTGCGGATCACTTACTTAAATTACATCTGCTACAGGTTATTAATAAAATATTCCTTTCTCCTGGGCATTTGCATGTCCAGCTAGAGCCACCAGGGGCTTGACTTTGATCATACTACGTGTTGTGAATGTAACGTGGGGTTCTGGGTGTTTCTTGTTAATCACTTAATCCTACTAAATGGCTTTGACATTAACATCACTATATACATTATCCACTTGTAAGGCAGGCAAAACAGTACTTTTGAACCTGGCAAAAATATTCTGAAGATACATTAACAATGCCTAGAAAGCACTCAGATATCACACTAATGAGTACCATGGGAATATCCATGAGGAAATTAAAAATTGTATGTGTTCAAAACAGAGTTTGAATACTGTGCAGTGGGGAAGACATGACACAAATATGAAGAAACGACTCAATAAAAGCCTGTTTAATGAGCGTCAACCATCCTGTCCACTGAATGAAGCAAGATACCTCCAGTGATTCCACTACTAGTACACTATCAAGTGAGATGTGGTCATGTAATTGGGATGCAAGGAGCCAAGCATGGAAAGCATGCACAGAAAGCTGAGAGCCACCTGCAGCTGCCTGTGCTGTCCAATCTCAGGGTTCTTTTAAACATATTTCCTCTTAGGTCCACACAGCTCTTCTTAATAGTGGACTTGAGCCAACCCTGAGTGCTTCTGAAAATCCCTCCCAGGATCCTGATTCAGTTGCAAACTGGCTGGTAAAAATTCACCTAGTGAGATACTGGTTCTCTGTCACCTGTTCACATGGCAAAACATGGAAGCATGTTCTGATAAACCCTGAAGGGTACAGGCTCCTGGAAGGACCACTACAAACCAAAAAAAGTGCTGGAGAGAAACTTCAAAGCTCTTTCAGTCTCTGGTAATACTAGGTATACAAATGCAGCCCATCTTTACAAACGTCTTCTCTGTAGCTCCTCACTGTAGCTGTACTCTGTACTTGCAATGCTGCAGCTAATGATTTAAACCAACTCCACTAAAATGATCAACTGTGAAAAACTTTTTAAAAAGACAACACTTAGGTTCAGAAACAGACTTTTATAAAGAGGAATGAGCCTGCTGCATTCTCAAAATTACTGTTCCAGGCTATCTGGCATTGTCTTTTTACTTCTTTGCAATTGGAAGGTCTAGAAGTATATATATTTTTAAATAAGACGCTGGAACATATTTGCAGAATGTGCTGTTAGTTTAGGGGTTAGTGCATTCTGCAGCAAGCTCCATGGCTCCCCTACTTAAGAAGGTTGCTAGCAAAAGTTCACACTACAATTTGAACTCTGCAGGGCATTGAACAAATTCAAATATTTTACTCCATTAAACTTTGAAACATTTAGAAATAGTCTAGAAGAGGCCCTAATTCTCCTATCAGCATCTCCGTGTGAAAAAGGATAATGGAATTCCTTGGGAATGTACAAATTTGTGCAAACAAATAATAAACAGCATAAGTAAACATCCTCTCCCACTTTAACAATGTAGCTGATGTTGCACTGCAGTTACGAGCACGCAGTGTTCACTTCTAATAAACACTGCAAATGGAAATGACCATAAAGGCTCTTTGCTCTGTGCTTTTGACTTTCTCCCTCATAGCTTTTTATAGCTTAACTGCAGAGGAGCAATTGGGTTGTACAGTATCTTGTGGCACTTTTTGATGATATTCAAAGGTGCTCCTTTTGGCTTTATACTTAGGAAAACATCACTCTAGCATTTTTAAACAGTGAAGATCTCAGAAAGAAAAAAGTTGGTATGGAAGAAAGGTTATGATTAAACACACCTTCTCTACACAAAGCATGATGCTTTCTGTCATTTTACTGCAGTTACTGCATTCTCTCTTTTTTGTCTTTCTCAACTCTTAACAAGTAGAAAGGCAACTTAATCTGACAGTATCCAACACCCACCCAAGCCAACACAAAGACTCCTGTACACTTCAGAAGCTTTCAGAGGAAGCTGTTATAGAGGGTCAATTATTTTAACCTGAACAGAAAAAAATGCAGTTTCTGTTTTTGTTGGGCAATGCACAGCTTTCTTCAGTGCCCCCACTTCTAGAATATATGACTCTTTTTCTCTTTCCTTTTCTTTCCTTTTTTTTTTTTTTAGGAACACTTTATGTGATACAAGACCAATGCAAATATTTCTCTCTTTTAAAAAAGATGAATGAACACTGTTAATTTGATGGCACTAATGGATTTATCATTAGAGTAATTAGTGGATTTATCAATGTATTAATTATTATGGCCCTTCAAAATACTGCAAGCTGGAATCTTCTCTGCTTTTTTCTTTTTTTCTGCTTTACAGGAAAGTATAGATTAAACTGATCCCTCACCTTCTGCATTCCTAAGAAGGTGGAAAAAACGATACCATTTTATTAAGAGCCTAACTTCTGAACTTCCGTTACTCAATCCCTTTAACCCGTCCCAAAGTAAACCTTTTACAGAAGGAACATACATTATTACAGCCACAAATCATCTTTGACCAAAAACAAGTTGAGTTCTTGAGTTCTGAAAAATAACAACAACAAAGAAAATAAGAGGTTCGAGGGCATTTGAAATTTAATCTTCATCTACCTACATTTGCAGTCCTTCTGGTTTTTGGCAAGTTCAAAGCCCGGCCTACATTCACAGGCAACCCCACCTTTGGGCGTCTCCCGACAGATGTGTGCACACCCATGATCTTTGTTCATACAGTTCATACCCTCTGTAAAAGAAAAAAAGAAACATAGAAAATATTAATACCAGAATAAAAATGAAAAATAATTCTCCTCAATTATACACATGCCATCCTCCATTGTGACTGTAATTTTTATCTGGCATCTGGACAATGAGCCACAAGGCTACAAGTGAAATAAGAGGCATACAGTCAAAAACCCCAACATAATAGAGGCCAAAGCAACTGATGACCAGAAGGAATTACAGCTCTGTTTCACACACAGACATTACAGCAACATACATTTTGTAACCGTAACATTTAAAGTCTTCAGTGGTACTGCATTTGTTTACACTTTTTAAAAAAGTTCTCACTGCAAAAAGAAAAGCTGAAACCTTCCAGAGCATACTGAAGATTAACAGTATACAACTTGTTTGGGTGTTTGGGGCAAGGATCATGAGGACTAGGGTAGAATACAGGCATTTCTGCTGAATGCAGAAACAGAGGAATTTGGCTTTCATTATTCCATATCTCTTTTCTAACTTTCCATGAAAATGTAGTGGGTTCAAGGGATACTCAAGGAATCTTTCTATACCAAAAGTGATTATCAGAGTTGAATAATTGAGCTCACTGTTATTTTTTTCCACAATTAACTTAATGGTTTTTATTCTCTAGTGCATTTTTATCTGTCTCTTAATATGCTGGGTATTTTCTAACACACAGAATGTATTTTTCAGACGATGCATCTACTAAAGATCGTATCTGAGCGTTGTGCATGGAGCTGCTTCTTTGTTGTTTATCCTCAGTAAGTGCAGTGAATCTCAAAAAAAACTATTATTGCTTTTCTCTTTGAATATATTAAACAAAACATACCAGCTGTTCAGTGAAAGTCTAAGTGCCATGCATAGATTTGTGTTAATGTTTATACTGAGGAGTAGTATCAATCAGTTTTCTTTTAATCATCGTAGGGCCAATTTTAGGCTTCTAAGCCAATAAGTTATATAGATTTTGAATGTACCTGATGCTCTTAGAAGCTTTCATTACCACGTTGATTCAAATCCACACATTCACTGAAATCTTGAACTCAGCCCTGATGGGTCAACATCCAACATTCCTAGCATGAAGGAAAGCTCACTAATTTGCATTACAAAACCCTCCTATACTTCCCCTTGGGTATCTGACCTGGAAAGGAGAGACAAATGCTCCCAGGGTACACAGACAGAGAACTGAGAGCGTAACTCAGCTCACTACCATGAGGATGGCATGGCTTCCCTTCAAAACTAGTGAAGACAGCATCCACATGGACTCAGCAGCTCATTTGTCACTTCGTGGCATGACTACTCCTACCTATTAAAGGCTAACTTCTCAAAGAAACTCCAGTACAGAAGGTTTAGTTTAAACCTACGGTGATGACTATCATTAACAAATTTTTTCGTGGTTGTTTTTGTTTCCAAAGTCAAAAAAAAAAAGGAGTAGCATCCCTCTCCTTGAAGAAGTTACACAAATCCATCTGCCATCTCCAGCATCTCTACATACTGCCTTTGTGCTTAGGTTGGGCCAGGACTTCAAGTATCAAAGTTTTCTGATGAATTTGGGCAAAAAATTTCTTTCTCTGCATAGAACCATTTGCATCTGAACACAAAGAAAAGGATTAGCACATAAGGCAGCTACTGAGAAATGTCAAGATTCTCTCAGGTTGACGGAAGTTAACAGCTTCTGAAGTTATTTGCACTGCTTGGCTTTACTTCAGAAAGGTTTATATTAACAGAGCAATGAAAAACACACATCAGTGGTCAGACAGGGAATTACTGTTGATCTCGCCTAGCAAAAAAGCAGGATCTTACGTCTCACTGCCTATGAAAACCACATTACAGAGCACCAATGCATTTATCACTTCTAAATCCACAAGCTTTTCAGCCTTCAAGAGCCCCTAAACTTGCCCAAACACCAAATAATTTGCTTTCTGTAAAGTGGAACCTAAAAACATGCTAATGGAAGACACAATAGGTACTATACCATACTGTCTGATACATAAAAGTGAGGTATGAGTGTTTTGTTTGGATGAGCAGCTACCAGAAACCTGGGAACGGTCTTACTGAAGGTTTTGAGGCATTTTATAATCTCTTTCTCTGCCCTTCTCCCAACAAAGGATCTCAGACACAATGTGTCTGACAGGCCGCATTCCTGCACACTGTGCGAGGTTCAGCAAAGGATCTGGGAAAGATAACACATGCCTGATCGAGTCACCCTGCAGAGGCAATGAGAGTAGAGGAATTAGATAGATGAAAGAAGATATTTAATGGCCCAGAAGTGTAGTGAAGCAAGTGATTTTTGGTGTTTACTTACAAATACTTAGTATCTGCCTTTGCTAAAATCACTAGGGAAGAAAGGAATGGTACTCGGCTAAACAGACCTACGGAAATTGAAGGTCTGAATTATTACAGTTTGAAACTAAAATAAAGCACAAAGGAGTATTTGTGCAGAAGACTAGAAGATTTCAGGTCTTGCATTAATTATTCCAGTTATACAGTTCAAGCTGTAGGAAAACGTTCAGTGTTCAGCTGGAGAAAAAGACCAAAAACTCTCCTAAGTCTGAGAAATACTATTCTGGAAATTTGTAGTTTTTCTGACAAAATGAAATGCCATTATTTTTTTGACAAATCCAGAAACTCATACATAGTGAAACCTCACATTATACTGTAATGTATTTCAAAATCCTTAAGAATTAAATTACTAAAAAAATCTCCCCCTCCCCTCCAGTTTATTTAGGTCTGAAATCATCACTTAGAAAAGTGCAACAAAGAAATATTTTGGCTTGCTTAAAAAAATTAATCTAACAAAACTTTAGATTAATTTGAAAATAGTTTTAATCATTAAAGATTTTTGTTTTTCAGCAAACGAAATATTTGGCCAGATGTCTTCTGTCACAGTCTACAAACACAAGTGATTTATGAATCATTGTTGATACATAATATTTACTATTTTTTCACCACTGACTCTTCAGACAATGTTGAATTTTGTTTATAATGTGGCAAAAAGATTGCATTAAAAATAGGACAAACTGACTAAATGCTTTCCTAATAGTGGAATAATTACTATACAAATGCAAGTAAATGGGAGAGAAGCTAGCTATTTAGATGCAAAGCACCATGGTGGAAAAACTGGGTAGGGTCTCTTTGCTCAAGTAACTGAGTCTGAGGTATTTCTCTTGATTGCCCTGAATTTTGCCCACAGCGGTTTTACTCCCGCGTACTGCATGGACTGACTGAGATGTCAGGCCATGAATCTCCAGCCAGGCCTTGGCCAAAATGTATTTGCAGGGATGTATCTCATATTAAAATCTCTTACTGGCAACTTTCTTACGTTGCTTTCTTACAAAAGCAAATTCAAAATCCGATGTCATGACACAATGACACTTTATGGCTTTTAAAAAGATCATAAAGCAATTCTGTAAGTAGTGTTTAAAACAGAGCGGTCTAGTCTGTGTCCTCTGTTTGGTGAACTGCCACTCTTCAGGGTAGACTTTAGAGTCTAGCACAAAAATGGTGCATTTTCTCCCTGGCAGTGTGGCAGACAACAAAACAAGAACTTCTCAAAGACAGTCATACATATTCTCAGCAAATTTATCTTACAGAAAAAAGACAGTGAGACAAAATCCAACAGAAAATATAATAAAAACAGTAACAGAAATGCTGTTCATAAATGGAAAAACACAAAGTAAACACCATCTAGCATTTTAGATATGACTTGAGAAACTTCCTGTTGCATTCATGGATTTTTTTCTGACTTTCAGTTACAAAAAATTGTTTATGAAAGAGTTGCAAACACTGTTTTTTGACCTACAAACCAACATTCATTCCTGTTCCTTGCCTAGGAGAGATCTGGGTCTGAGTCTACTGCATTAATCCAGCCTGCCATCTAGTTATCACAGATCTCTTAATAGTGCTGTTCTGCAAAATGTTCAGGCTGATACAATGACCTTTCCATTGTATTATGCTCTAAAAATGTTTTCAGCTCAGTGGCTCTGAAAGTGCTTAAATCAGGCTGGCTGTGACAACTAATGTACTCACCAGCCTTTATTTTTCATTTACACTGCCTGTTCTCATCTTAATTAACACTTCTAGTAACAATTTTCCTCTGCAATGCAATACATGCTTATCCTCTGTTCTCATTATTTCACTTACTCTGTATTTATTTTGTTGCTTTTTTAAAAATAATTTTCATATAACACATGCTGATTCAAAATGCAACCTGCAAATACAAAATACAACCTTCAAATTGTGCCCAAAAGGTAATACAGTAATAATTTTCAGAGTATTGCCAGAGTATATGTGGTTGACTCTGGCAAAAGAACTACAAGAGTTTTACAACTTAACCCATCTGTACACTGACATACACACTATCATTTAATATTATTTATACTCAGTTCCAAAAACTATGTAATGTAATTCTCATTTTTGTAGATAAATTTATTTTAGCAACTACTAGACAGCAAAACCTTTTCTTTCAGCTGCACCCATATTTAATAGAAATTGAATCTTAAAAAAGAGATCATATAAAAACGCTGTGGACTTGACTAGATTGAGTCATCAAAAGTGGTTGGAACAAGATAAAAGGCATTAAAAAATACAAGCAGACATTGGACATTGTTTTGCTGGATGAAGATAAGCTCCAGTACTTAATAATTTATTTACTGTTTTACACATTTTTTATGAACATACCCTGAATGTAAAGTCAAACATTAATCTTTATAACACAAAAAACTAGCAATTATTGTGCTTAGTTTCTCTCCATCAATCTTAATTACTGTGGATAATTACTTCTGCTGGGGTAGGGGATCCAGGAGATGCTGGGAAACTTTGTCAGTGATTCCCAGGACTTTCAGGTATAGGTCAGAGCCCTGCTAAGTTAAGGATTGGTAGCACTGGACTGTATCAGGAGAGGAAATCAGAGTTACGTCCTACATACCTCCCTCAAATATGAAGTGTTAGCTGAAGAACAAGTCATCTGATCTGGCATTCTGCAGTAGGAATTAGATTTTATTTTTCTCAATAGTTATGCAAGAGCAGACTGTAAATATTTACTATTATTACACATTGCGTATTGCATATTGATACTACAGTATTATCTATATATGAAATATCATACAGAAAGATAGCATCTTGTAATTATAAAAATATATAATAAGAACCAGATTATAATGAGGGTTTCTTCTGGTCATGCTCTCAATGACTGGTGCCAGGAAGCAAGGAACTCCAGCAGATAGACGAAAGAGTACAAGGGGAAACAAACTTCTGCATTTCACAGCTGTTTGCTAAAATATCAGCAGAGTAGGATTTTTTTGCTTTCTTTCAAAAAATGAATGTGAGAAACTACAGCCCTGCAATAAAATTCACTGGTCAGTGACTGAGCAATACAGAAGATTAACAGAGACAACTCAATGCTCAGAGTTTTTCCTTTTACTCTCTTAAGAATGGGGAACAAATAAACACCCTAAGTTCCTGATAGAGACAGGAATTTGATGTTAGCAACAGTGCAAGACAGCTGTTTCAAGCTGAGTTTTACATTATGCATGCAAACTAGGAGCATATAAGCTCAGTTAGGCAATTCACTATCCAAAATATGCATACAGTTAACTTCTGTGCCTGCTTGGGGAAAACAGCTCCCCATTTACACCTGAAAGTATCCCTGCTTTGGCATTTCACCTCAGGCATCTTATGTGTGCCATATAGTGATGAAAACTTCTCCTAACCAAAACTGCCACAGTCAACAAATATACATGGTCAGATTTTGGCTTGTTGGCAAAGGCAGAGGATGAAACTAATTATTCTGATCATGCACCCTTGCTAAGCCAGTCCCAGTGTCATGGGCACAAAGCATCCATGCAGAGAGGGACTACTTGAGCTACAAGAGAAACATCAGGCGTGGCAAAAACACAGCAATCTATTTCACAGCCTCACATGTGCCATCTTGTCAACTGAACGAATGCAGGACTTTCTTGTCATTCTTGAAATATGCACCATGTTGCATGGTTCTGTCTAACCATGTCTGTCTGTATTAGAAAAATACAGTTGGTTCAGTGATAGTAACTAAACCCAACGGAGATTTGAAAGAAAACAAAACAAGCAATGGAGGCCAGTTGATCCAAGGAAACAGAACTCTACACCACTAAGTAGACCGGCTGGATAAATTCTGGACATAATACAGGAAAACAGCTGCTGGCATATTACAAAATAAACAAGTTCAAGTTTGTTCAGAAATCACATATGTTTTTGGTCTGGATGTAAAACACACTTAGAGAGACCATCATCAGCAGGCAGGCTTGCCCTCTCTTTTCTGACAAGATACTCCTGGTCCAAGTAGTGGCCAGAAAAAAACGCATCTGTCATCCAGCCTTGAAGAGGGTGTTTGTGTCAAGATTTAAAAATAGGCATGTGTCAGAAATACAACTTCATTTTATCAGGAGTGAAGATTTGCAATGCTGCAAAGGTACTGTAGATTTGAAGAAGAGGATGGAAAGTAAAAGGGAGCTATAGGAGTTAACAGACCAAGTTTAGGTTAGCAGAAGAAACATGCAGGCAGGGAAATGAAATGGGTGCATAATTTCCAGAAAATGCCTAGCATTTCCTGGGGGGGGCCACCACCCAAAAAAAAAAACAGAATTACTGGCTAAATTCTGGCCTGGGTTCGTTGGGACTAAGCTAGTAACCTGGTTTGGTTCCCACATCACAGAACTCCTAATAGAAGCTGATACCTCCCTAGTAACCTTTCCCAATAGTCTCTGTAGAGAGCCTGAGTATAGTTACCTTCTCACACATAAATGTGCTTCGTTTATCCCAAAGCAACGCCACAAGGTTGAACATGCAATTTGTATTGCTGCTATTCTGGCAAAATCAAGCCTGTCAGCCTCTGAGCATTTCACCTTGGTGCTGACAGCAACCAAGTAGAGAAAAGATAAGGAGAAGAAAAGAAAGCAAAACAAAGCACAATGAACACCAGCACTATCTGCCTTTAATCTTGCTTCGTATTTTAATGGCACTTCCTTTAGCAGCAAAGCCAAGAAAAAGAATAGGCTGGTTCCAGGGGAGTCGCTGCCACACAGAGCCTCTTGGCAGACTGGATGGAGGGGCCCCAAGAGGGCAGACAAGGCTGTAGCGGACCAGCTGTCTTCTTTTTCCACTTGAACCTTCTCCATCCCCGCCGTATTTCTTGGTGCCTTCATGGTAATGAGTAAACCTTAAGAGTTCTAATAATCTGAGCCCCAGAGATGTGTTGCCTAAAGATGGGTGCCAAATGGCAACATCTTTAAGGCCTGTGCAAAGGCAGTGAGGTTGAAGCTTGGTAACTACAAAAAAGACCCAAGTAGTCTTGAAAAAAAAGTCATGAAAATGTGGCTCACTCTTCTAAATGGCTCTTAGAGTCTACTTCTAACATAGGAAGACTGCACAGATTCAGAGCAAAAAATGGTAAGAAAGTATTTTTTCTCTCCCCAATCACAGGAAAACTCAGAAAAAAAATAGAACATTTCCACCTTCTACCAAGTGAAATTTCTGCAGAAGATGAGTCTATACCAGTCAAATTTTTAGTCTTCTAATAAAAAGACTTGAAATAATTTAAGAGACCTCATACTTTCTGTAAATGTAAATAAATCATATAATTAGAAATATAATTTTCGATGATTCATAAGAAGACTTTCAAATAGGTATAATCAAAGTTTATATCAATACAGTATCATTTCTGGAATTGCAAGTGAAGAGATGAGATTAAGAAAAGATACCTAAAATCTTATAATTTTCTTTCCTTTTCCTAGAATTCTCTGAAATTTGCACAGCTTGCACTTTCCTAATCTTATATTTTCTTTCATTTTCCTGAAATTTTCTGAAATTTGCACAGTTTACACTAGACAGCCTTGATTTCCAGAAATAAGGATACTGGAAGTAATTCTAACAAAATAATTTCAAAAACAAGTATTTCTAGGATACATTTTAAAACTTGTAAAATATAGTCAAGTATACAGTGTGACAATAGCTATTTCTACAGCTCTTTGCTTTGTGGGACCTCCTTAGCATCCCAACTCTTCCCAGGAAAATTTCATAACCCCTTGCAAGATCAGTCAAAAAGATACAAAATGAATACGTGCTTGATCATCACCTCTAGAAGCAAGACCAGACATTTATCAGGTTTAACTTTCAGACTCTGCTATTAAGAAAGGTGCATAGTAAACAATCCTTGCAAAGCAGCAGAATGAGACAGACTCTTCTCTTGGGTTCCTATTAGGCTTTAACTAACACAATTTATCCCCCCATGAAATCAATCGATGATAAACAGCCCTGGATGGACACAAGAGATAACTATAAAATCCCCAGTGGATGAAAGATCTCAGCAACACTGATTCTGCTCCGGGATTATACTCTCAATCTCAGCTCTACTTTTAGCAAAGCAACTATTTCCCGCAGTCTTGAATTACAGGCACTGCCTTTCCAAAGTGTAATACACCCCAAAACAGACAATTGATACTAATTTTGGTATTTTAGCAAGACTATTTTATTGCAATAAACACAACAGTAAATGACAATTTTAAGCATTTTGTCTTGATAGCTGAAAAAAGTTTAATGCATGCAATTTTAATTTTTTTTTTTAACTAATCAGATGACATACTCTAGGACTAAAAAACAAAACATCTTTCAATATAATGCACATATAAAATAGCATGAACATGTGGTGCTAGAGACAAAAATTGTCCACAACTTTCCAAGTATATACGCAGTGCAGACCAAATTAATACCTTGTATGAAGCTCATCAATTTCGAAAGGCTAAACATGACTGGGACTCAGAGCTCATCATGTTACTCACTTTTTTTTTTTCTTACAAAATAAAACCCTGAGGCCAAGGAATTCATTAATTTGCCCAATTTACATACCCAAAAAGAAGAAGCCATCTAGCTCACAAGCAACCAATCTTACTCCAAGATAGAAGACAAAACAATGTCTGAAACCGAAAAAACTGAACTGCATTTCAGTTTTTTGAGGTCACTTCAAATGCAGAAAGCAATGGGAAGCTACATCCACATGTAACCGAGGTACAATCTCCAAGATTTCAAATTTCCAACAATATTTTGACTGTAGAAAAACCTAATATAATTAGTTGGCCTCCCATGACTGCCATCACTGTGGTGACTTTCAGCAGAAAAGGTCACTTGTATTTTAGATGGCACCAAACTGGAACTAAATTTTCAACAGTTTTAGCATTTTTTTTTCTCAAAAATTAGTCAGTGGGTGCATCTAAGTAGTAACTCTGTACACAATACTAGTTTTTCTCAGATGCTAAAATTTTGTGTCCAAAACCTGAGGTCTGTCCAGCATACTGCCATGCACCACTGGTGTGCAGGAATAGTTTTGCTTTGAAGAAGTCAAGCGAGAAGGTTGCACTGGAGTGCCGAGCACCCCAGAGTGCATGCACTTCAGATTTGTTCCCAGTTTCAACAAAATGTCTGTTTCTTTTTTAAACATAGTATGTATCTATCACTGATGAGTAGTGGAAAAACAAAATAACCCAGCTCAGAGCAGTACAGTGGAATCAAGAGGGAATAGAATGGCCCTCTGCCTTATAAAATGCTATCGCTAGAATTTTGTATTTGCAAGACTGTCTATACCTAAGGACAATAGAATATTAAATATGAAAGACAAAAATAAACGTTTCCTGACTGCCTTGTCAATGTGCAAGTAGAGGCTGAAGTAAAAGCCAAGTTATTTGGAATATTGACATAACTAAATATTTTAATAAGCTGAAAATATTTGCCCCTTCATTATTCTCCTCTGACTTTTGATTGATTATTTAGTGGTTCTGGTGGAAGAGATCATAAATTTTCAAAATTCTTTCAAGTTGTTTTTGTCTTTTTGATCAAAGAAATGTTTATGTACCCTTCCCATACTGTGTCTCTTTAAATCATTGAGTTTTTCAAAGTATTTTTTTTTAACACTATAATGTGATGTACACAGAGGTAAATGATGTCAGAATCCTTTCTGCCCCAAACCAGTCTGTAAATCTTCAGAAAAGCAAAGTTCATGGGTGCATTTAAAAGGGGCACAATCTGTTTGTGCTTAAAAGAAAGTCCCCTTTTTGTGTGTCCAGAATCACAATGCCAGAATGTGTTATTGCAAAGAACTGTTGCCATGGCAATGCCATCAATAACATCATTTTCTGCATCCTTGTCCTTTAAACACATCGGGAACGCAACAAGCATTGGTAAATGTGAAAAAAGAACAATTACCTTTTCTCTCTCAACAGCAGAGGAAGCCTTTTTCTCACCTCATCAATAGAAAATTATGTAGAAAGGAATAATAAAGACTGTTACAAGAAGCACCAAGAAGCCTATTAGTGACAAAGGCTTTTATTTTTCATGAATAATTACAGCTCTTCAAGAAGAAATCAGCCCAGGCTAAGGACTCTCTGCAAGCCTTAGATGGTAAAACAAACATTTGACTATACAAGGATTTCCCTTTCATGTACCTTTCCAAGGGAAAACAAGTAAAAACCAGAGCACCAATGGGAGACAGAAAACCCAAAGAAACATCTGCTGCAATTAAATTTAAAGAAGAGTGTATATTCATTCAGTGAAAGACTCATAGCAAAAGCAACCATGTTTAATGGGAGAATCAATATAAATTTTAAGCCAGCAGGTTGAAGTTGTCTGCAGTGGGAAAGTCTGGCTCTTTAAGTAGTATAATATCAGAAACCCGCTCTCATTTCTACCAACGGGGAAAAGACGGAGTTCAAAGTAGATGTATTACCAAACAGTTGTAAAGCCCTGTTCGCTTCATACCTCCGTGGCTATAGCAATATGGTGGATACACTTACTGCTCAAGGTCAGTACATAAATAACGGCCCCTTCACCACAGCAGGACTTTTGAGAGTCATGTAACATATAATTAAGAAGCCCTTCTGAAACATTACACTTTTGTCCTGATTCTGATGGGTGATGTACAACATGGGGAGTTCTGAATGTGTTGCTTGGTGTTCCCTATACAAAGCGGAGGTCAACATGTCATGCAATGACTTGCTTATATCTCCTGGCCCCTTCTGTATAGCTATGCTGGGGTCAGAGGCTCAGGATGGAGATGGGAAAATCTATTGCTTCCTTCCCCTTGTTTCTAGGTAATAGAAACAACGTAAGAAAAAGAAAAGTGAGGGAGGAAAGGTAAAAAGAAATGACAATTTTTGAAGGAAGCTGGAGCACATTATATCTAGAATAGCGGACAGTAAGCTCAGGCAAAGCTAGAGCAAAAGACTGCTAGAAGTGACAGTAGATATGTACAGCACAATCTATTAAGCCTAAAGCAGTAAAATGAATTTATTAGGAAGATACAATTCCAACTCTTCAGCTGAATGAATGGTCTACAATGAAGAGCTTTCAACTTAGCCATATGTTTGCATTTACTAGGGAAAGTCCTACCTAGAAGATAGAACTATTAAGACGTTGGGATTCAGCTTCTGAACGCGTATTGCCTCACACAGCCCTTCCAACTCTCACTGCTTCTGTCTCTCCATCTCTAAAGTGAGAAATAATGCTTGCTCACTTTGCATAGTTCTCCTTTCTTACTGTGGAAATTCTGCAGAAATAGGGAGCTGCTAAAGACAAACAACATATGGAGATGGGGGGATTTTTTTTTTCTGTTTTAGAGCCTCTGCAATGTTTCAAAGTACTCACACTATACAACTCAGCATTTAAATGCTAGCACTGACTGGATTCTGTTTCGTGGAAAGAAAGCTTCTGCCTGTTGTCTAGATTTCAGCACATTTAGGAATTGTTCAGAAAGCTCTGTTGAAAGGCTTTAATTGAGCAGCTAAGGGGCTACCTCAGCTTATCTCAAGGGCTGTTCACCCATTTCTCCAGAAAACAATAAGTAGTGAAATCTATTTCTTAGCATCCAAACAGTACCCTTTGTCACTGGAATCCCATGAATGAAAAACAAATACTTGGAAGGAACTATTATGTTTCCCTTCACTTCTGGTTTGCCTGAGACTTGGAAAGAAAACATCTACTTTTGTAATTTCCTAGCTGGACTCAAAAGGCTGAAAGATGAACTGTAATTCCCCATTAAGTGATCCCTCAGATCAACACTGTCCATCCAACAAGATAAACCAATGCTTCCGATGAATTGGTGAGACAGTCTCTTTAAATTCTCTGAGAATGTAAGGAGGATGGGGCCAAACCCTTCTCAGGGGTGGCCAGTGATAGGAGAAGAGGTAGTGGGTGTAAATTAGAACAAAGGAAGTCCCATCTCCATGTGAGGAAGAACTTCTTTCCTGTGAGGGTGACAGAACCCTGGAACAGGCTGCCCAGAGAGGTTGTGGAGTTTCCTTCTCTGGAGATCTTCCAAACCTGCCTGGATGACACCCTGTGCCATGTTTTCCAGGTGTTCCTGCTTGTGCCGGGGGGTCGGACTGGATGACCTCTATAGGTCTCTTTCAACCTCAACCGCTCTGTGATTCTGTAATAAAGGCCACTGGAAGTTTTTTATACCTAATTTATGAAGTTAGTATTACAAGTATACCTACGTTTTTTTAAGAAGCAGTTCTTAACTCTGTTGGCCTTTATGGCTAGAAAGACATCACTGCTTATGCTATTATCTTTCGTAGTAATTAAAAAATAACATAAAAAAGGTAAAATTGAATTCCTTAAAATAATCAGGTACCAGCCAAATGATCCTCTTTTTTTTCCCTGAGTGCTCAGATGGAAGTTTCTATATTTAATCATGCAAATTTGTACCATCTGGCTTTGGAAAAGCAAAAGGGATGATGCCAAAATTTAAATTCCCTCTATTAATGTAGTCTACCTACCAGTGGTGCTTCACAAAAGAAAATGATCTTTCTATTTTAGAGATGCTAGAGAAATGGAAACTTGAAGATGAACACAGGACTGCCCCTTAGAACTAAGCCTTTTACTGGGCCAAAAGGCAGAATACCACTAAAAGGCAAAGTAGTTACAGTTTTACCTGATAATTACTAATTTGATTGTTTTCAGGGCCTCAGAAGATATCCCTGAAAAGCTTTACTGGCTTGTTTCTGGCCACAACCCGCACAACAAAAACTAGCAAACAGGTCTGGCAGCTACACTCTTGTCACCACTTAATAATCGAGTAGACTTTTTGTGATGTATCTTTGTCTAGGAACTTGCAAGATCCTTGGCTTAGAGAAAAATGAAATTGTTCATATGGAGAAAGAGAGTTGGGGCTTGGGGAAGAGGCATGAGTAAGAGACGAGGGAGTGGAGATAGGAATGACAGATCGGTCTGTCATTAACACTGAACTGGAGGATTTAGATGGAGGTCTGTAAAAGAGTGATAACGCTAGGGAAACAGTCATTGAGAAGGTCCCTGGTGTCAGTCTGAGATTGAAAAAGGGGAAGGAAATCTTTATTTGCTGAACTGCTGGAGGTGAGCTAGTGTGGATATGGAACAGAGAAAGTGGTGTGTTGAAGAGACAGGTTAGAATTCCTGGAGTTACCTAACACATCACAATTTGGATAAAGGAAGAAGAATTAAGAGAAAGCTATTGAATCCTAGGAGAAAAGGACAAAGAGATAGATGAGCCATAAAATTACAAACATTGGGGGGAAAAAAAAAAGCAGGGGGAATAAAGAGCAAATGAATGGAAAGGCTGGCAAGCAAAGGGAGTCAACAGAAACAGCCTTCGGACTTACTTGAAAAAGGAATAGGTCTCTTACTCTTATTCTATCTTCCCCAGTGACAGAATGTTATAATTGATGGCATTATATTGATGGCCACTAAAGACCTTGGTTTGAGAACACATATATTTTTCAGAATCTTTAAAAGAATTTTGTGGGACAGCCTGATTTCGTCTGCTATAATCTTTTCAGCCACAGCTCCATATACCCAGGCTGCTTGTGTGGTGACATCAAACCAAGGAAATATTATGAACATTCCTCACTGCCACTACCACAAGGACTGTCTTTATTAATATTCAGTAAAACATAACTGCAGAAACTCTATCTGTTCAGAAGCAAAGCTCTGGACAAACTCTTAATCTATCACACAAGTAGGAGTTTCTGCCTCTGGGTGCTACGCTTAGCATTCTTGGGGTCTTATGAAATTAAGTAAGTTCTTTGCGCATTAAACAATACATTTATCAAAAAAAAAAATTTTAAATTAGCTGGGTTATTACCATAATTTGGAATAATTTGTGGATCTGGAAAGCTGCCGTGGGGTGTGGGTTGTATGCCATTTAATAGCTGTTGTACATTGTTTTTAAGTATCATTGATATGGCTTTTTTTCTAGACTCACTGAAACAATATGGGAAACAAAAAGAGCATGCTCTTAGACCTGACTTCAAATTTAAAAACCCAATTTGATGGTAATCCACATCCTTAAAAATTACAGGGTACCATAATCTGAATTAAACCTCATGTACTTAAAACAAACTTCAGCTACCTCTCTTGATCAGCCGAAGAAGAGAACACAGTGCTGACTTTAGGATACGCATGTTTACTGGATTGGAAGAACTACCCTCACTTTATACGTAGTATTTGTTCTGCCAAAAGGAATGAAGAAGATAGGCCAAGTACTGGGTGCCAGAAAGCAAAACTGGGACAGCACCCACTACAGCAACCACTTAGAGACACTACAGAAGCCTTTCTGCTTTCTCTATGCCTGCAATTCCTCTTGCAATTCACAACTGTGACACAATTTATAGGTCTGGCACATCTCGTAACTAGGATTTGTACTACCACAAGCTAACAACAGTGAGCCTCCCAACACAAGCAAGCCATTTTGCATTATTTATAACAATGCTACCTTACATGAATGCCACTGACTTGCCATCTTTAGCTTCATGACTCGAGCAAAAGGATAGAGATCTTCATTCCATCCACTGTTGTGAAAGCCTGTTGGCAGCTGCTGGACTTCTTTCCCCCGCCTCCATGATGCTATTTACCAGATTTCATAAGTAGTAAGTATGTTGCTATGTTACTTTTGACCCTGACTCATCTTCTGGGTCTTCTCTTTTGCATGCAAATTTTATAATGCCAATGCTTTAAGGAATAATAAGGAATCAGAACATTTTTTTTTTATAAATAAATAATACTTTGTAGGAGGCTTTGCACTAATGTGACTAAGATGACTTTTATACCTACAATACTACAAATAGAGTCTTTTAATGGCATATTGAGTAAATTAAGATTGATGGTTTAGAAGAGTCATCACTCTTTACATGGAATTTCTGATGTTGCAAGAGCTTTCAGATTCAAAAGCCATAGGGCAACACAGTAATCAACAGTAATCTTTTTAAAAAACATGGGGCAACCCGGAGCAGTTATGATGGGGTCTCACTTAAAAATGAAAAGACAGCTGCCACTGACTCAGTTCTACTAAAGGCCCCTAGTCATTAGGATCAGAACAAAAAGGAAACTCTTTGGGAAATGCTTTTGTAGTCATTGGTCACTATCCTAGAGTAAGTTCCTGAAGGAAGTGTATGAAAGGACTTCTGCATCTATAAACAGAAAAGTACATGACCTACTTGTAAGCACTAAGCTTAGAAGCACTAAGCTGTCTGCTTGCAAAATGGCTATTGTGACTGTTCTGTAAAAAAGATCATTTGCTTCCACTACAGGAATACACTGCATTAACTTATCGACATGCTGTACAGTTTACCATCATTGTTATTGTTGCAGTTTAAAGAGGGGTAAATTTGGTAAGAGATGAATCCCCTTGAGTTCCAGCTGATCCTCAAAGGTTAGAGGGACTGGAGGTGACTGGACTCGTCTCTTAATAGGGATACCGAATATGGTGGTAACTATAGGCCCAACTCTGGAAGTGCCAGATTCACGAACAGTCTGCTGACCGTACATTGGATTGCCTTCAAAATAAGTAGTCAAGTTCATGAACAGCATGATTTATTCAAATGCAACATTTACAAAGCAGGTTTTGGATGTCAGTACAGGTAATTCTCTATTATAGCGTGGGGTTTTCAGATAGCTCTGATCTACAAATGCACAATCATCACTCACTCAAGAAGATGGGAGAGAGCTCAACTTTGAGGAGTCTCCTCAGGTAGCATCCTGACCTGAGGGAAGGAAAGTTGTTGAGCCCGTCAACTGATCCAGAAGTTACGATGGACTCTTCCCTCATCCTTCTTCCCTCTTCCTTCTTCCTATTTCCCTTCTTAGTTCACCTTTTATATGTTTACATTTAAGTGGAGCTTGAGTGACTCTAGTCACTACTTTCATTCTACTTACTTTCATTATTGATTGGTTTAAAAAGTCTCTTGAGTCAATTGAAAACCTGAGAGCATGCTCAGCGAGGATGCTCATGCTCCATTCCTTGGAGGCAGGTAACTTTTGGGATGGGGTTGTGTATTGGTATTATAATGATATTAGAATGAGGAGAAGCTTGAGCAAAGTCCACTGGAAGGGACTGCTCTGCCACCCTTGTTGGCCCAGCACCAGACATTGTATTGTGTGGCTTATCAGCTGTGTGGTATGACCAGGTTGCCACCTCTGCAGGGAGTACAACAGAGTTTGGCCACGGTATCTTCACTCCGCTCCATCCTCCATTTGCTCATCAGCTGCACGGCATCATCAGGTTACCACCTCCGCAGAGAATCCAACAGAGTTTGGCTGTGGTGTCTCCATTCTGCGCCACTCTTCATTTAGTCTTATTAGTATGTGCTAGGAGGGCAGACTGTGTTGCCAACGGAATTGTGGAAAAGCAGATTCTGCACATACCAACAATCCTGAAATGATAACTCTCTCTCACTTCAAGCAAGCCTCTGTAATGCCATAACTTATGTTAGGCCCTAGTTTTCCTCTAATTTCTCCTTTCTTGAGCAATTTTTCCACAGTTATCACAGAAAATTATGTGAAATTTATGTGCTATACTCGCATGGTTGATTTCGTTCAAATTCTGAAAGCTGATTTTCTAATGATGCCTCCCGTGGAGGTAAGTTTTTAAGAGGAAAAACTTGTGGCCAAATCTGTTACCAGCAGAAAGTCTTCTACTCAATTCTTTAATATTTGCAACTTTTTTTGTCCTATAACAACTGTTAGGAGTTTAAAACTGAAACAATTGTTAAATAATTTCTCACCCTCTCAGCAAGGTCTCTTGAAAAGCACAGCATATCTCTCTTAATTTTCTAGGAGCAAGGACAAACTAATGTGCATTCTTATGCCATGTAGTGATAAGAAGAATTAATTTTATAGAAGTAATGTTAGAAAAAAGAGAGAGAGAAAAAAAGTACCTAAAAAGAGGAAATGTACTTCATTTAGCCAGTTTTCTAGCATTTTTCAGATTGCTTCTGATAATTATACCTGTTTTCATGCCTTTTTAGGTTTTCAGAGATAATACAGAAGTTTGAAGAAAATGCAATTACATTGTTCTCATAGTAAGGCCAGTTAAGCTAGCAATATTAAGTGCTATTTCTCACAGCAAAAACATGGCTTCCCCGAAATCTCTAAGCCAATTGCACTTTGCATAAAAAAACAGTAGCCCACATTTCAGACCATTCAGATTATGACAGTGTCTCTGAAAAAAATCTATGGGATATGATTGTGGAAAGGCTGCATTTTTACAGTCCATCTCAGAAAGTTTCTGCCTAGGTTACTGAGGGTGTCAGATTTGCTGGATCAGCTGGCTTTGCAGTAGATCTACAGATGTGATGGGATGTAAACGGATGACAGAGATGCAACAGGAAACATGAACTGAAAACTCCACAAATGGAAGAACTCCTGAGAAAATACCCTAACAAAAACTAACTGTAACACTTTATAGTGAGGAACTAAGTATAAGATTGTGAAGTACATTTGACTTATGTGGTACTACACCAGTTCTCCTTGGTAAATTGCATAGTGCTTCATAGCATTTTGAAATATTTTCAAATATTTTGAGTGGATGGGATTAAGTATTCATACTTATGCACCAGGCTTCAGACATACATTCACCCACTTGTCGACAGGTTACTTCTGCATGATTTGGGTATCTAATCAGAAATCTATTTTGAATATAAAGATCATGAACTGCTGCCAACAAATGCTTTGCAGAGGAAGTATTCAGATAAAGTCATGCCCTCAAAGGCTGCTCCACTGGATTAAGTGTAGGACAATTTAGGAAGCCTAAGCCTTGCAATGCCCGAAGGAAATGCACTTGCTCTCCCGTGACTGTTTCTCTCTTCAGTTTCTCTTGAATATTTAGATGGAAAGATCTTTGCTTCAGGCCTGAACTTGCTCACTGCCTGAATGCATGGGCCTAGCAGCCCACATCCAGGAACTGACTTGTCACTGCTAGTCATCGTGCTAATATAAATAACAAAGATATGACTTTTAACTAAGTGTGTACAGGTGGGCAGAAAAAGTGGACTTAATCAAATATCCCTGTCTGCATGAACCAAAGCACTAAGCTGTAACTACTGTAGCGACTACTTTCATGCCTGCTTTTTTGCTCTACTCTTGAAGCCTGAAGTCTGAAAAAATACTTACACTAATCACTACTATTTGTCCGTATTACAGCTTGGCTATCAACTCTAGTTGAGATCTACTTCCTTTCAGTACCCGACATCTAAATCCAGTGAAAGAGTCTCTGCTAAAGAGTTTAGTAAAAATTATCAAAAACATTAATTTATTTTTCAAAAATAACAGTATATTCTGATCTAAAAATAACACAAGTTTTTCCTTTAACCTTTTGAAAAATATCTATCTCCCAGGAAAAAAATAGTCACAAAATAGTCTATGTGATTTTCATAAAATATAGAAAGGAGAGGCCAGCACTGGCTTCTGATTTTACTTTTTTAACTTTTAATGCTGGAACATTACACAGTTGTTCACAAAATGTTTGTAAACACAAAAGGTAATAATTCTGTAGGCAGGACTAGTCCTGAAAGTCTAAATAGTTCTTTTTCTGTGGGTTTGAGACAAGGTCTTCTGACTCGGAGCCCACATGAATCTGTTTTGAGGACAAAACAGTGACCCTCATAGTCTAGAGATTTTATTTTTCAAGCGAAAATCTGTGTAAACTTGAAAGTTGCTTATTCTTTGTACACGCATCTAAGATTCACCATGAACACACAAGAGAAATTCAAGCAAAGGGTCATGAAAACACGTAAAGAATACGAAAGGAGGCTGAGAGAGCTGGGACTGTTCAACCTGGAGACAAGCAGGCTCGGGGGGATGTTATCAATGTCTCTAAACACCCAGTGGGGTGGAGTAAAGGAGGCTGAGCCAGAGTCCGCTCACTGGTGCACAGTGAAAACGTAAGAGGCAATGCACATAAACTGAAATACAGGAAATTCCACTTAAGCATAAGAAACAAGGTTTTTATTGCGATGGAGGTCAAGCACTGAACAGGTTACCTAGGGAGGCTGTGGAGTCTCTATTCTTGGAATACTAAAATCCTGCTGAGACATGGCCTTGGGCAACCTACTCTAGGTAACCCTGCTTGAGCAGGGGAGTCAGATGATATGATCTCCAGATGCCAATCCTAATCTCAACTATTATATGATTCTTTGAAAATTAACAGATTATATATGTACTATGTACACTGACATGTACACCTCTTACAGGAACAGATATTTCAGATAAATAATATCCAATTTGACAGCAGATCTGTAAGAAAAGAATTTGTGAAGATTCACCTGAAATGTACATTTTAAGGTGATATTAAGTGAAAAAGAGAACATATAAGGTTGCACTATAGACTTAATATATATCTCTATGTATTATGTAGGATGCACAGTGAATTTTCCCCTAGCTCCTAATGAACATTTCTTACACTGTGACCTTCCTTGAAACATTCCAGTCTCCCAGTTAATGCTTTAAGGTAGATGGGAATCTTTGGGATACACTGAGATACTGCCTGTCTGAGAAGCACTATGGATTTGTATGTTAGTTTAGATATTTTTGTTGGAAAAAAATCTGGAAAGGGTATAGAAGAAGGCTTTCTTAGTGTCCTAGAAGACACTAGCCAAAGAAAGGGAGTGCACACTCAGAAATCTAATATCTACTCCTTATAGTCCCTCCTGATCTACGAACTGATCATTACATGTGGTGTCTCCCAGGGCAAATCTGTAAACAAATTTACACCGAACAACAGATTTGAGCTTCAAGGTACATGGCAAACAATTTCAGTGTGTCAGGCATCCAAAGTCTGTTTTTGTCCATACTCACTCAGCGGTAATTTTAGAAGGACAAAACACTTTTCTTTTTTTAAGTTTTGGTATCTTTCCTCTTCCTTTCTGTTCAATGCTGCAATTCTTCAAAGAGGGATGCATATGGACAGAGAAAAACAGTACATTATGTTCTGGTTCTATAAACTCATTTTCAGGTACTCCTATGGCTGCTGTTGTGACATAGCCCCAGAGAACACTCTGCCAGCCCAACCTTTTTGTACATCTCCCTAGCTACATGCTTATCATTAGATCTTCAGAATAGCAACTGTAAAAAAGTCTTATTTTCCTAAAATCATTGAACAATTTAGGTTGGATGGCATATCCAAAGAGGAACTGCTCCAATCTCCTACTCAAGGCAGGGCTAACTTCCAAGTTAGCTCAGGTCTTGTTTTGCTTCATATTGCTTTGTTAAGGGCACCTATTTCTGCACACAGCAATTAATAAGTATGTTATGGTTGGTGAAATGGCTTTTTTAAACATCTGAAAATGAATTCTATATATATATAAGATGAAACTGTCATCCACTTGTAAGGCAATTACTGCTGAGTTCATGCTGATGATATTTCTCGGCTGTAGATTTGCCACATTAACTTTTCTACAAAAAAAAAATTAATTAATAGAACATGCCAAGATATCTGAATGGAGAAGATACTTAGAAAACATGATCTGAAGGACAATTACCCTTCTCTGTCTTTGCCTACTGGCAATAACTCCCTTACTACCCTTTTCCTCCCTGCTTCAGCCAATACCTGAAGAGTATATGCACTCAAATCCTGCCAGCTTTTCCAGCTCTATTCAAGTCTGAAAAAAGATACTCTTTCTTCTGACAGTCCTTGCCTTTCTTATGCGAGGACTGTTGCATATTTTTTTCTTATCCCAGCTGCAGTTGCATTACTGTTCTAACAAGGCATTTCCTACTCACTGCAAAGTGCTCCAAAGGTTGGGTGAAGTTTAAGACAATGTCAAAATTTCTTGAAATTTCAATATAACAAAGTTTTCACTGCTTCCAGTGTGTTGTTGGTTAACAATAAGATAGAGAGTTTCTAATTCCACACAGCTCCCATCTCTGCAAGATAGCATCTGGCAATCTGCCAAAGTACCTGCCACTGGGAACCAGCTCAAGTATCCCTTGTTTATAGTAAAGCTCTACTTGTAGGGTGATGATAGTCAGGGTCAGAGGAGATCCCCAGGTGAAAAAAAGAAAAGATCTTTGCAACTGATCATCCTAAGCATGACATCCACAACTTGCTACTCCTGATGCTGCACTGAATTTATGACCAGAAAATATGAAGGGTCTCTCCTGAGGATGAGGGCTTCTTTCCCACATAAATCCTTGTATTAACTATTTGTGTGAGATTAGTTTTCCACTATTTTCTTTTCATCTGTTGTTATGAACATCTGTTGAGTAACTTTTGGCATGAGAACACTCTCAGTAGAAAGAGCTTTTTTAAAAATCCTCTCCATTGCTTATGTGGTGAAAGAATGAAAAAAACACTATTTCTCTCTGCATATGTGGCTAGATATTTAGTCAGTAGAGAACTGGCTCACCAGGAAACTTTTTCTTTGTGGCCACATAAATCTTTTTCATTAAAATCAGAGTTATTTATGCCTAGGACTACCTGTGCTTGCACAAGACCTAGTGGGCCAGAGAAAATCCTGCCAAGACCACAGACTAACCCAGCTCTCAAGGGATTCCTAGTTTGTCATAAGGAGTGGCTTAAGAAAGCACATTTTAGAAGTCAGGTTATGAGTCCCTGTGGACCTCCTGCTTATTTTATAAAACAAAAATTCATGCTAGCTCCTTACCTAGAAGGACCATAGGGTAAGGAGGTACCCTATAACACAACACCCACAGACAAGGGGAGATGCTTGGAGAAATTTACAGAAACTTCTCTTTGGATGTTGCAGAACATTTTCATGTACCCTGCTGTACATACCTGTTGTACATTCGCTAAGAGAAAAAGACAACTCTAGATTTGCTCATAAAGAGTATCATTCTAGGACTGAAATACAATTGTAGACATTGAAAATACAACATTCATAAAATTTTGAGCAAATATTTGTGCTAATGAACGTTAAGGAGTTGGCGGTGCTGAAGACTGTAGTTCTCCATTTATCCACAGCCTAATTTCGATGTAGGCACCCAGAGTGGAAGCTTCCCTACATTGGCCTGCCAGTGCTTTCAACCCTGACCTAAAGAGAACCTCTCTAGAAGCAAGAAATAATTCATTCTCTATGTTTGTTTGGTCCTGTTTTTCTTTCAGGCAAAGGCTGCCAGCTCCACTGAATTTGTACACAGTGGTTTTATAATATGGTCTACAGTCAACTAGGATCTGAACTGAGACCACCTAAGTCATTGCATTAAAACAGCATACTGCAGTAGTAATAGAGCTGGGAGCAAAAGGCCAGAACTGTTATCCACTTCAGTCTATTTTTGCAACTGGAAGGTGGCTGTAATGGGAAAGGGTTTTCAAGCAAGATGAGTGATACCTAATGGTCTTGAAAATTACATAATAAAAATTAAGAGGAAAGGTCAGAGAGCATTAGAAAATGGTTTGGATCCTCATAAATTTGCATCACCTGTTCTTTTAAATATAACTGTTCTTTTAAATATAACCACTCCCTATTCCTTTCAGAAAACAAAATGTATTCTTATTTCAGACTTTGCTTGTCATGAACTGTTAGGTCTGACCTAGCATCCATTAATAGGAAGTAGAAATATTTTCACTGACTGAGAAAGTGACTTACATTCTTTTGGTTTGGGCCAATATTCAGAAATAGATGTGTCACTATTTCAAGATCTCAGTTTCAGCTTCTGCTAGAGGAGTGTGATGTTCAGAAATTACTAAACCCTTCCTTCTGAAAATTGACCATCAGAGTTTAGTCAACCAAAGACAAAGACACCTTTGCCACTTGTGAAAAGCAGAAATTCAGACTGAATTTCTCCAATCTGAAGCTGTATTTCACTTTGCCAATGTTATGGCAAAGGTCTATTCAGTCAGAGATGGAGTCAAGGATGCAAGCCTGCATTAGACAAACAGTATTTGCACCAGTCTAGAAAAATTATTCTTCTCTACATGTGTATGGAACCAATGTTCAGATGGGTGAAGAGCACAGCTCCTGCTTTAGCACGTCTTCTACTCCAAAACTTATCCCAGGACTCTGTACAGTGAGACTGGTTCCTCCTCTAGTTAGATGCCGTTTTCATCACTCATATTAATGAAGCACTAGGTGAGCTCACAGTATGACTGAAATGGGGAGGAGTTAGATAGCAGGAGACAAAAAAGGAATTACTTACAAAACAATCTATTGTTTATCCATGCAATCTGTGATTAATTCGCCTCTCCTTATACATAACATGCTCTTGGTAACCAATCTATGCGTAAATCACGTAACAGGCAGTTTCTACAGCAAGCCACTGAGCACAGCCCCACAGTGTAACAGCACAACTGGAAAAGCTCTCCTGGAAACCAAAGAAAAACCTAAGATATTCTGCATTTAATCCTTCTGAATTCAACATAAAATTGCCCTGTTATTAGTAGTGCTGGATTAATGGTGGATTAATTTTTAATTCAGAAATCTGCAGTTCAGAGGGGAGAAGAGAAAGGAAGGGAAGAGAATAGAGTGAAACGCACATTTTTTTTTCCAGATCACTTCTATAGTAGCTTCTTTCCCACCTGATTAGGTGCAATACAGAGGCCTTTAACACTATCTAGAGCACAAGGTGCTAATATAGGCAGAACTTAATCCTATCCATTTTACTGTGTTTTCACTTCATAAAGTTGACTGCTAACTTCACCCAAGAATTATTTCACTTGATTTCAAGAGAATTATCCTTCTGACAAAAGTGTGTTTCTAAGAATTTGCACGACTGGACCTAAATCAATGACTATGAAAAATAATTGCAGTTTAAATGTGTAATTCAAAAAAAAATGTTAAGCAGCACCCAGAAGTGATATGTTTAATTATATTTTTTGTATTCCTTTTTCCCTGTGATTCAGACATCCTGACATAGTTAACAAGTTCTGCTACTTGTATTTTCCACCTCATATCAGTACAGGAGTGGAGCTTTGATACTTGGTCTAATTGCTTCCTCCTGCCTCACCCACACCTGAATCCACTTAATGTCTCAGGAAACCAGTAGCCCTTGAGTGCACAGTGTTACAGCAAATGGTGTGTTTGTGGCGAGGAAAAGACTGTAATCCCAGACCTGGCACTATAAAGTAGTATATCAGAAAGAAGCTTCACCAAAAACTACCAGCCAGAAAGACAGTAGAAAGAACCAATGCAGATATTTGTCTAGTTAGTTGTAGTTGGGCAGAAATGATCACTCTATCTTTTAAGAAATAAAGGGGAAAAAGTGACCTTTCTATAGTTCTGCAAAGTGTATTTCTCTGTATTCTTGCAGTATACTACAAAAAGATCCCACATAACAGTAAACTATCCAGAGAAACAGAACTTTTGCATGTTAGTATACTTGAAGAGAGAGAAATACAGACAGATTTTTTTCAGATATGCTCAATATTTGCTTTGAGATATATTTGGTAGTATGTTTTTTTAACTATTCATCTCCTGTGATTTATATTTTCTCTTTCCACATTTTCAAAGGTAGAAAACCATGTGATCTTCAAGCACGCACACTTCCTACTATTTCTTCTGCCTCTCTGGTAGACACCAACATGAACCTAGGTAGTTTAGGATTCACCTCGAATAAGGCTGGAATGAAAATTTAGAAAGAGGCACCCATTTTTGGTAAGCAGGTTTGTAGATGCTGGAAAGCTGAAACGATAGATTCTACCCCTTGCAGCTTTTCAGCAGGGGCTTGACAAAGCACGTATCAGGAGAAAAAATAAATTCAACGACTGAAAGAAAACCCCAGCTCAAAGAAATATGGGCCTCATTTTCCCTTACCTTCACAGACCCTCTACTCCAAACCCATAGCATGCAACCAGCAGCATGTCCTGACAGCACTCTGCTAAGCAGTAAGTAACTCACTGGATATGGCAGCACATGGAGGCACATGCTAGGAAAACAACTGACTGCCCTTCCCAACAACTTCTGACTGTGAAAATTTTATAGATCATTCAGAGCATACTAGATACACAACACAGAATGCAAGGTTAAGCACTTACATTGGAATATACTAACAAATGTTTTTGAAAGAAAGTTGCAGATTTCAATAATTTTGAACAGGTTACCATGTAAAGTCAAGCCTGGGGAGCAACAGATATCTCTTTCAGAATTTAAAAAGAAAAATCCCTTTAAATTTAAAATTAATTTTCCTTTTCAGATACAAGTCATTATCTTCCAGCTCTAGTAATTACACTGTAGGACTGAATTTGCCTCAAGTTCAAAGGCAAAAGGATGTGTTCATATTGCTAAGTTTAGGCACCTGAGTGTTCTCAGTAGTCCTGTGGTGATGGTATCTGGTGCCTTGAGCTCCTAAATGCCTCAGCTCCTACAAGCTGGTGCCCTGAATCATGTCCTGGTCAGAGTTCATTGTTGTTCTGATTACTGAACTCAACCTGAAAGCAGAGGCCTGGAGGACCTCTTTCCCTCATATCCATAATGTGTCTGGCTTTGTGCAACAAGTCTAAGGCTGCTCCAACTTGTTTTCTTTCAGTGCAGTAGATTTCTTGCCCATTTTCACATCATTAATTTCATTTAAGACTTTTTCTTTTTTTAATCTGCAACACTTCATGCTTCATTTCATCTTTTTTTTTCCTCTTAAGCTCTAAATGAAATTATATATATATATTTTTCCCAAATGTTATTTTTTTCTTTGACCAAATATGTTTTCTGATTGCTCTATGAGTTTGCACATCATTCTAAATTATTTAAATATGGTTTTGGCCACAGTGCCATCCACAGAACAGAGGTATCACACTAGAGATTTTCACCATTTGCACTGCGATTACCACAGTGAAGTAAGTCTTTTAAGAATCTTAGTGGTATAAAAAGAAAATAGCATCACCGTGTTCAATGCCAGCTCTTCTGCTGAAATATTCATCACCTAAGTGATAGTTATGTGCTTCTCCAAAGTGTAAAACACACAGGCTTTACCACAGGGAGACTCACTATGCTCAAATGTGTGTAGAGCAGCTGGCAATTAAAGTCGGCTAAAATCAGTTTTAAGAGTGTGTATTTTTATTAATGTTATATAAAGATCTTTTGAAAAATAGTATTATGAAAACCTCAGAACTGATGAAGCTACACCAGTAGCCTTGATCTGGGCCTGAGCTTTGCGGGGGGTGGGTTGTGAGGAGTTAGGAGATGAAGGGGATGGAGGAAAGATGAGCCGCACTAAACTGCCCATGCCTGAATTACTCATCTTGACCGCAGAATCATGGCAGTGTTGCTGTATAGACTTAACTTGAGCAGAAATGTGCAGAAATAGAATGAGCAGGGTACTTTGCACCATCAATACAAAACACAGTACCAAAATAGAAGGACAGAAGGTGCTAGAAGAGTAGTTTGCTTGCTTAACTTATGCTTCAACTTAAGAAAACAAACAAACAAAACACCCCAAAACACTCAAAATTAAACATATTTTTTTCCCAGAGTACAAGCTAAGGATCCACAGCATTTCAGAGCTTTGTACTGGGCTTCTGAAGCCTATTTAGTTCAAATTATTCCTTCTTCTTTTGCATTGATGCTGTGGTGTTGCTCTGTAGGTGCAAAAACTATTTCCTGACTGGGGAAGATGGCAAAATTCTCATAAGCTTTATTCAAAAACAAGTGATATTCTAAGACTGAACAAACACAGAAAGGTCAGATTAAACAACTCAATTTATATTTAATATATGAGAAACCATCTGCAAGCCTGTTTTCAATTCATATTAGAAAGACTTATGTCATGAGGGCTCTGCATCAAATTTCCTTCATCTTCATAGGAGAAAAGCACATACTTTATTTCAACCATTAAGGATATAGATAAATCAGAATTATAGGTCAAGACTAGCATTCCATCAAGATCAAGCACCACCACTCCTGGTGCTGAGTCCTATTTTCAGCTTTAGACTCTGAAGCCATCTATACAAACACGCAATTTAAAAACCACAAAAGACTCCGCAATGGTCTGCAAAAGGTTCAGAATAAAAACAAGAAGCGCATTTGCTTTTGTCATTCTAGAAAATGTCCTATGGGGTTAAAATAAAATCTACTTGTTGCTTCTCTTGTCTTACTCTTTACATTTCTATCCCCTTCCTCCAACCACACTTCTAACTCCAAAACAGAAAATGACAAAAACATTTGTGACAACCAACAGTATCTAGCATACCTCAGAGCTGATCCCTGATCTAATTAAAAGCATAGATTTGCCCTGGAGAAAACCATGCTTAACATGCTAGGCAATAGGTGATGCTGTTCCATCATACATCATATTTATTTACTGGCACATCCTCCTCATATTTTGACCACTAGGCTGAGGGACAAGAGAAATTCTTACCCTTGGTCAGATTGTCAGGGATCACTCTGATCTGCTGTCTTTTACAACTGGACACATAACACTGTTAGTGCTTGGGATTTTCATCTAATAAATTACTCATAATTTGAAACTAGGATGCTGGCAAAGGCCTGGATTTTTCTGTTTCTTACTGTGGTTTTGGTATTTGGTTTTCTTCACCAAGTTTTCGGGATTTTTTTTTTTTTTTTTTTTTTTTTTTTTGTGGGGCGGTTTTTGTGGCTGGTGGTATTTGGTTGCAGCTGGAATAGATTTTTCACTCCTTTCTGACCTTATATTGCTGTATTCATGTTATTTGTTGGCTAATGTTGCTCACACATCAACTCAGTGAAATGCTACAGAAGTCTCTAGAATTAAAAGAAAATAAAACTTAAAAGCTTTGTAAGACAATAAGACATTTTATACTTTCAAGAAATGTAAATAGCAACTACAACCATAGCTAAAACAGATAAAGTATTTATTATACAACTTTATTTCTTTCTTGATATTTCCTTTCAAAATTGCCAATCAGTGAATCAATGTAAAAATTACTCAAGATTGTATTTGTGCAAAATAAAAAAAAGTCAGAGCTTTCATCTAAACATTCTTTAAAGGTCTATGAGATTTTTATTTTATTTATTTTGAAATACCTTCCTGAGATCTATTAAAACATCCACTGTTTCAGGGTTTTACATTTGATGTTTATAAAGCACACTGGACAGACACATACCTCGCTCTATATTAAAACAGGAATGATAGGTTTCACAAAGAACTATATAAATACCTTTTTAATTGAAATCTTTCCATTTCCCCTATGTTCAAGTCCCCAAAGGTACCAAGCTATGAATTTCAATGAGAGCTTTGAAAAACAGCATTTAATTAGTGCTTTTCTGTCAGCCTTTTTCCTATCATTCACCTATCTGTTCTTGTTTCCACAGTGACATGTAACAGCAATTTAATATCATACAAAAGAAGCAACATTCTTTAACAGATAACAAAAGTCTAAGATAAATTAATTCAAGCTAGTTTCGTATGGCTGTTTTTCAAACCACAGCTTATTGAAATTCCCATATCAAATAGTGCCTGTTTTTATTATGAAAACAGCAGGCTTCATTCATACAATAACAAGTCACTTTGTACCCAAAGGAACCAAAGGCTTCAACACAGAGTTACAAAGCATAGTATGAAAATGAAGCCCTTGTTTTAGAATACACTAATGTCCATATAATGGATAGTCTGTTTTATCACTATTGCAATTCAATTGCCAATCAAAAAGCATCACTGCTCTTCATGGGACATGTAAAATATGAAGAAAGCACAAAAACCTCAAAGTTCTTATTTCTAAGTAAGGACATGGGGGCCTCTGCATGTCAGACGGGGCCTTTCTTATGTTATCACTAGCAACTGATACCACCTCAACCAAAAGAGCCACCAGTGCACACGCAGATGTGATCTTTCCCTTCTCCAGACAGAGATTAAGTAGCCAGAGCACTGCTGGAGGTCACACTATGGAGGTTCCAGTTCAAATCAATAGCCATTTGCTATCAAGTCCCACTCTGTGCAGATTCAGAAACATATCAAAGGCCATCTACAAATTCTTTTCAATGAAGTCGTATCTTCTAGGCCTAGCACAATCTGGATTTCATCCAGGATTTCACACACAAAGAAAAGCATTTAAAGATCCTGTTGGACAGACTGGAAAGAGAATGGATGTTCAGGCAGAGACCAGACACTGACTGATTCTTATTCTCTAGAATGCTCTACTTGACAATATTGACCCCTCTGGCAGTGAGGGTCATGGCTAGAGCAGTATAACACTTTGAGTCCTTCTCAGAGTGACTTATCCTTTGTGAAGTGGCAAGAAATTATGGTTTACACTAGACTCTTCACTCATGAAATTGCAAAATGGATCAGCTCTTTGTTGGTCTCCTTTTTTTTCCCCATGTAGCTGCCAAGTGAACTAATCAACTATATAGACAGAAGAGTATACAATATAAGCAACTCATGGCCTCACCTGTTTGCTGCTTCTACTACACTTGACCATCACGCTGTGAGCAGCTAGGAGAAATGAGTTCTTTGATGAAGCAACCTGACTGAAGCTGAAAGTTAGCAAACAACGCAGCTGGACATGAGACAATATTTTGACTAGAGTGCAGACATGCAGACACACTGTGGTCTCTTTTGGTTGAATGTTAATTGGTCAGTTCTATCCCCACTTGAAAAATATCCTTGCATTCCTTGCCAGCTAGACCCTCACACAGCAGAATTCACAATTAGCACCTTCTATTATATCCTGGCTAATGAGGATATTGTCTAATAATTCCGGCTGCAGTAGTTTACAACCTTAAGCTCTTTCATTGTAAGCTGATATACTCAGGCTCAAAACATTTAGGTTTTAAGAAATGCTGTTGATGCACTTCAAAAAAATTCAATGCATTACCTACATAAGCATATCAGACCTTGCCTCCATTTTCTACACTGGCTTTCCACCAAGATGACCTCAAATCCTTGTTTCATATCTTAAATGATTTCTACTTGCACTTTCTCAATATCTTCAAAGAAATTTTAAAAACATCCACTGTAAAGACCTCAACTAGCAAAAGAAGCTTTTTGGAAAGGTGTCATTCTCCCTAAGAAAGGAAGAGTTGTCTACAGCAGAGACACACCATTCCTGGAGGCAAGGAGGATGAACAGGAAATGAATTATGACATCCTGCATACCATTCTTATGGAAAAGATGTATGTACAAAACAAGCAAGTATGATACAACGGCTATTACTAAGATGATAAACATATAGGAACATACATAGAATGGAATAGCATTACAACAGACAGACTAATGCTGCTTGATCTAGATCCTGGAAATGTAAATTCAGCTCTTGGAGTAACTGTAGAAAGAGGTCATTCATCCAGATGAATGTTCCCACATGTAGCCTTTAAACAAATCTCAGCATGACTGACAATTTTTTTTAGATGCAGGGTAAGAATTGGAACTGGAGATTTTAAGAGGTGTGATAATGGGTACTTATTCATACCACTCTTGCATTTTTACAGCATTTCTCCTTTCAAATTCATGCTTTACTTTACACTAAATACATTCAGCAATTAGAAGATCAAGGAACCATAATATTTTTCAACATTTGATAACTTTGGATTAGTGTCCACAATAAAATATAGAATATTACAGGAATTGCTCATTACTATACATCTTTCTGCCCTCAATCTTGGCTACAACTCGAGAGTCAGTATCAAGACACTTGTTTCTGATAGGGAGAGAGCAAAGAAAAGGAAAGTGGCGGTAAAAGCCACAAAACACCACAGGAGGGTGCTATACACAGCCACTGTATTCATCCAGCAGGAACAGTTGAAGGCAGCACGATTTTATGCTTTCCATGGGGGCTCAAAGGAGAAATAAGTCCTTTTTCTTCACAGTAACTCAAAATGAATCCATCTATCTGTAATCAAGTGTCCCCAGGCAAAAGGGAAACAGCAGCACTTGCCTGAGATCTGTGTTGGTTGTTATGCCACTGCCAACTGAGGCCCATTGCTAACAGGCAGAATTAGCTCAGCAAATGACTGACTGTGAGTCTGTATAAATATTTCACTGTATGTCCAGTATGACAGAGAATAACTCCTCTCTACAAAACACCAGCGGTTGTTCCTTACATACTTAATATATCTTCAGATATAACTTCAGAATGAAGTCTATCTCCTAGAATGAAGTTGCGGTATGAAGGAATATATGCTTTTACCCATCAATATGTGAAAATAAATCTGATTGAATGTAAGTACAGATTACTGTACCTAGGTATGTTTATTTTGCACAACTCTCTTCCTTTTAGGTGGATAACCAAATGTGCAGCACTATGCTGTACACTGTATTGCCTAAGTTTTACTAAGGCGGCTTACTGCAATTTAGAAGAGTAATTTTGCATTGCTAGTCCCCTTCCCCTCTCACCAGTGAAAGTCAGGTTGCATTGCTATGTAAAATCTTATAAAGATAACAGGACCAGAAAGTATGTCATGAGATTTCTCATAATTTTCCAGGGTATAAGCAACTCCCACTATATGCCAGTGAAATAAAGAGTGCTCACCAGAGTACATCTCCTGGAGCCTGGGTAATACAAAATCTGCATGTGTTCCTGGGACTTTCTTTATAGTATCCTCCAGCACAGTGCAGGTTCTGCTGTCCAGCTGTCCACATTAAGTGGACCTGAACCTGTCTTTTCATCTTCCTATCTCAGTAGTTCTTGTGGAGAGTCCCCAGGTCTGGGAAGCAGGGTTTGCCAACTCACAGAGGTGGCTATTTTCCTCCTCTTATGTGAGGAAAGGAAGACTTGCAAGCAAAGGACCTGGAATTCCTTCGATTTAAGCAGCACTTTCCCCTTCATCCTCTTCCTGTTTTATTCTCTCATTCTCTGAAGCTGATCTATTAGCGTTACCCTCCAGGGTCAGGACTGGTGCTCCCAGTCCTTCCTCTACACGTTGGTTTTCTTGTTAACTCTCTTAACATAAATGTTTGTCAACAAGTATGTGGAATAGAGCTCCGGTGACAGCCTGGCCTTCCTCAGTGATTAAGATCCCTTCCAAGCAACTTCTCTCATTTTCCTCTCCTTATCTAAAGAATAACTTCTACTTGTGACTTTACCTCTTTTTAAAATTTCCCTCTTTTTAATTTCCCTCTAGCTTGGAGGGAAATTAAAGCTTGAAACTTGGAAAGTTAGCAAGTTCATTTGCTGTTCCATCTTAGTCCTTAGTTGCTTGCAACCATGTCAACTCTACATAACATAAAACTTGAGGCCTTTGCTTCCGCATTCCATCCCCTCACACTTGCTCTTTGTTCTAGTTGCTCTTCAGAGAGATGGTGAAGGGAACACAGTCCCTAGCTCCTCCTTTTGCTCACTTGATTCTAGAGTTCATCAGTACTGTGAGTACTGATGCTTGCTTGAGCAATACCTGGACCACGCACATCCCATACAATCCTTGCCTTTAAGCGTCTGCATCTAAAGACAGATAAGCAAGACTCAAGACTCCTGCCCATATTCTGATATATGTTATCATGACTTAGCAGAGTTTTACTTTTTGAAACTTAACTACACTGTTTTCCTCTCCTGACTTTTCTGACTACATGTTCTCTCCTGTAATCAGTTTTGTACTTTTCATTTATAAGTTTCTTGACTCTTTTTCTGACAATTACTATCCTCTGGTTTACTCCTGCACCCCATCTATTGACATGGGACTTTCTTAGTGAAGTTTCTTAGTTACTTGCCTGGGGAAGGGAAATTCCTAGTTTGTTTCTGTTTTATAGGATGCAAAATAGTCTGGTATGGAAAAATCCCCCAGGTCAGGCAGAGCAAAAATCTTATACATGCCAGTGTCTAAACCCTACCAACTACTGTATAACCTCAGATGGCATAATGCTGTACAAAAGCACTCTTTTGGAAATTCCACTGTCAGAAAAACTCTTATGATTGGATTTCAGTATCAAACAGAGACAGAGTAGGAATTTTAAAACCTTGGTACTTCTACTTAGTTGTAGTTCTCTGAGGAAGGGAACATAATATCCGTTCTTAAATGGGACAGTTACTGCAGTAAAACCCATCATCAAACTCAAGAGAGAGATTTCTGGATGAGCGTAGGACAGTATTTTGAAGCAATGCTCAAGAAAGAGCCCAAATTAACACTTCAGTAAAGATGGACCTTAGAACACCAGACTTTTGCCCAGACTAGGACAATTTTAGTTAGAGAAGATAAATGTTATCCTCAAGGTGGGACACCAAAGCAGAAGAAAACAACATTCCTCTCTCCTGACCACAAAACAACAAAATAAAACAAAAACAACAAAAAAGCAGGATCCTGCATTTCATGTTATTTTCAATTTCTACTGGATTTTCATTTCTTTCCTCTTTACAAGTGATTATAGTGGGAATACATACAACTAAGTCATTACTGCATTTATTCTTAAGAAATTACTTTATTTCAGCAGGGAAAGTGATTCCCACATATAGGCTACACTGGACAGGATCTCTAGTTCTGAAGTCTGTTGACTGTTCCCAAAGTGCTTGCAAAATATAAGAAAAGCATGCCTATTAATAGAAAACTTACTTAAATTCTTGGTGTAAAACCTACATTTTCACTGGAAAACATTTCAGAGTTTTGCAATTGGATCTTTGCAAACCAACAAGGCTGAAGAACAACTGCTGCAAGTACAGTTGAAATCAATGTAAGAGCACTTGACATTCCCTAGGATCACCCTTGCTTTATTAGCCCACATGGAAATTCCAAGATCATGCAAGCAAGGATGGGTCAAGACAGCCTCATATCACAGGAAGGGAAAAAGCCCAGGAGGCCATGCAATAATCAGCACTCAGCAGCACTGTCTTCTGCAAGAGGGTCCTACTCTCTCTATTGGGGCACAGCTTTGGTTTGAGAAAGTCACCTAATTTAACTATCATATACTAAGCAAGATAAAAAACGCAAACCAGGACCAGTTGTAGCTCTTACACAAATACAGGGGAGACTGTTAGCACATGTCATGCCAAATAACACTTATGGAATAGGGAAGATACTCAGCTCTCCCTGCCAATTTACTACTAAAGAGGAATTATCAACTGAGAAGACCAAAAATAATACATGTCTTGTTTTCCAAATTTAAATCTCACTATCAACATTTTGTTCAAAGAGGAAATTTGCCCAAAAAATGGATACCTTTTGTCCTACATTACAGATTGGAAGCAGAGAATTAGATGAAGACTTTCAGAGAAGCCCCTGTGAGGCTGCACTGAGTTATCTTTTGTCACCCTGACTCTAAGTTTTTTGGTAGCTAAATTCTGTTTCTAACACCATCTGGGGCACACCATGACGAAAATACATTCATACATTGCCGCTTCACAGCAGGGAAGAAAGTATGGCAGCAATGGCTACAGCGCGCACTTTTGTTTTAGGGAGTGGGGGTTGCATGGAGAGCAAAGCGAAAGAAAAATTATCAGAAAGCTTTTTTAAAGGAGTGTTGCAGAAATACTAACTATTGAAAAGACATTTTCCCTCACAATTTTGTATATAAAAAAACAGGCCACTGGTCATCCTATATCCTGTACAAATACTGGAAATGCAAACTGTCTGGAAAGAAGAAACAGAATGCTGTACGCTGGTATGTGCACTAATTCATTAACTACTCGGTGGCTCCAATCCAGGAAAACACTTAAGCACATGAATAGTCCCATCGACAAAGGGCTGAAAGCCGGACCATACATTAAAGTAAAATGCAGTGTAGGCACAAGCCTCTCCCCTGCTTTCAGAGAGACCTACAAAACCCCGAGAACAAAACCACTGCTGCCTCCCTTGGGTACACCAGGCAAGGAGTGGGGTCACAGCAGCCACATTCAAGGACAGCTCAGGAAAAAGTATTTGCAAAACGCACATGTATTGTATATATAAAGTTTAAATACATGTGCATTAGTGGTATTGCATATTGTTTTCTAAGCATGGTAAGAGTCCAACAGATCTGCAATATATATGGGCCATTTATTTGCAAAAAACTTCACAGCTTTCGACTGTTGTCGTAAGATAGGTTGCCGCTCTGTGAAGATGGAATACATACCTCTGTTTTTCCGGAGTTTTCCTCAGAGGAGGAAGCTGAATAAAATGTCAGCCTGAGAGATGCAGGAATCCTAGCTTACACAAATCAAATGTCAGGGTTCAAGCGAGTGTGATGATAACATTTGGCGAGGGCATAAGGGAGATGAGTGATTCACAGTCTGCAAGGCTACGTTACAAGGTCTGGGTCAGGGGAGAAGTGAGAGGTGCTGGGGAAAGATGGCTGTAAAATGGAGATGATGAATATATTGTCATTTGATAAAAGTTACCTGTTATTGAAATTTGCTCAGATGGCGCCACCATTAAGGCTGTCAAATAACATTTTCTGGTGACCTCAAATATCCAGATATTTTATTATCTGAGCAAGCAAATTACACAGAGGGCTACTTTAGAGAGCAGTTAGATTTTCTTAAAAAGCATTTACCTTTGTCAAAGTAACTTACTTGTTTCTCACTTCATATGCTGCGTGCAGCACCAAACAGTGGGCATGCAGGCAAATGCATTTTCCACAAAGCAGCAAATCTGATCCCTTTCCTGCCACAGAAGGTTATTTTTTTTTCTGGGACACTCAGTATTGGATTTCGTGTGGAGGCACCTGAAATAGCAAGCCTATATTATTAACCACTTAAGACCAAATGATATTACCAACACCAAGCATGGAAGCCTAGCCTACCAGCTGGACTGCAGAACTGAATAGTCTTTAAGGGCAATAGTGCAGTAAGAGTGGAAGAACCTGCTTCTTGCACAGATCTATATGCTTTGCTGGCACATGCAAGGTAAGAAGAAGTCTGTGTGCACATGTATCACTCCATTGCTCTCATATCATTGTTGTTTTTCAATGCATTTGAGCCTAACCTGAAATTGCAGCATAGTTTCCTCTTCTTAAAAACAGGGGGCTCTCTTCTGTACCTAAGTGTTTATTGCTGTAGCATAGTGCACACCTGCCTCCCACTATAATAACTATCATTAGTAGCATCTGACAGTAATAATTGCCCCGCACACATATTCTTAACTACTGAACTGCCTTTAATCTACTCGTCACACACTGGTTTCTTTTTGGCACTTTTTATCTTCTTTCTCAAAGTTCTGTGTAGCTCCTAAAGACATTTTTGTCCTGCAGATTAGTGGAATAAATTGCAAAAGTCTTACATAGAAAACAAAAAGTTTACACTGGTGGTACAGTTATTTACAGCTTTCTTTACCTGTGCAAATGGTGCAACACAAACAAATAATCACAATCTGTAACACCTTCTGGCTGGATCTCTGTTGTTAGCAGACGTTCATAGTCTCCTGACACCAGGTCAAATCCCTCTGAAATGGTGGAGAGTTTGCAGACTCTGAATCACTTTGATTGGACTTGTGTCTCATCTCCACTTCAGAGAGAACACTACAGCTCCAACTGGAGCAGTCTTTGCCTTTACAGATTTCATGGTCTAACAAAGCTATATTATTTCCTAGTTTCCATTTATATACTTAACAACCAGGATTCTGCTCTCTGGAAAGAACAAAGAGGTGAAAGGAGAGGATGAAAAAAGATGAAGATACATTGGCAAAGCTGCACATGGAAATAAGCATGACATCTGCTAGCAGCATAACTGGTTCATAGCAATCCCTTACTTTAATGATCTCTCTCTAAGAAAACAAAGGTGAAGAAAATCCTTTGGAAGCTACAAGCCCTTTGCAAGAGGTCAACAAGACTTTGTGACAATAAATAGAGTGGAATCAGTATTGCTGTGCAAGGGTGAATGTGGAAAAAGAGAATTCTTCTCCATAAGCAGCTCTGTTTGACTTAAGCATGTTCAAGAAAAGCCTCAGCTACACACTGCATGCGGATTTTTCTATGAACAAAAGTTGTAACTGGTCAAGATAAGGGGAAAATCTGTTTTATTTGTTTTCTGATATCTGTCTTCTTTTGGGTGAGTGGGGAAATTTTGTTTCTGCCTTGTAAAAGTTTGTGAAAGTTTGAGGACAGAATAAGAAAGAACAGGAAAAAAAGGGGCATCATTCAACACAACCCCTCTTCTGACAACAACGTTGCTTTTGACAAAGCACAATGGGTGTTGATCAGCACAGAAGTATCCCCACAAAGCGAGCTGAAGTAAAATGAGATCTTTACAGGTGTTTTTACAGAAAATGGAAAGCAAAACAAAACAACCTCATAGAAATATTACTAAGTGATACATAAAAATGTACATAAATCTTCAATGCTGGAAGATATTTTTACATTCTGGATTTGCACACTTGCTGGCTAATATCAGGAAGTGAATTCGATGGACAGTCAGAAGTGGTACCATTTACAACTAGGGTTATAAAGCCTCAGAGCTGGGTTAAAAACCCACTGTCTGGACAGCAGGAAAGGTTCTTCAGTCACCTTATGCCCCTCTTACATGAAACTCCTGAGAACAACATGAAAAATACAAAGGGACTTTCCTGCTCCCATCAAGGCTCTATTTTGAAGTGATTTATCTGCTGAGTGAGACTTTCTACTGGGGCTCTTTGATTTTATTGTTTTTGCTGCATTTTTACTCTGCTGTGGGGCTGCATGGAGCATTTCAACGAGCCCCTCACAGTTAATCCTCTGGATTAATTCAGAGTTCATTAAGCAGAT
This sequence comes from Crypturellus tataupa, assembly GCA_034781795.1. NCBI lineage: Eukaryota > Metazoa > Chordata > Aves > Tinamiformes > Tinamidae > Crypturellus > Crypturellus tataupa. Next base: position 136,253 of record JAWLRI010000216.1, read on the forward strand.
AAGTGGTCAGTGTCTCCGAGAGCGAGCTCAGGCGTGACAGCTCCCTATCTCTTTCTGCGAGTTCTCAGAAGATTCCCCTAGCACAAGGTATTTGCGGCTAACACCAGCTGAAGACAAATGGTAACTAACTTAGCCAAGTGCCAAAAAGTCATGCTGAGATGTCCATACCAAAGCCTTTTAAAAAGAAGTGGTCAGGTGAATACACCATTCAGGATTCAAGCCGCAGACATACAATAGGCCAGGAAAGTATTGCTCGCCAAATCGTGGTTTAAAACTGGCAATTACAGGATTTTTTTAATGATATCTTTTTCTGACCCTAATTAGAACAAAGTGGTTAAATGTTCATTAGTGAAACTGTTAGACCAAATTATAGCTCATCCTGGGAAGGTTAGAGGGAGTTCTGAAAGTTTTTTGTTTTCCTGGGATGGCAAAGAGTAGAAACTCGTACTGCAGAAGAGTGTGGGGGAAAATGCAGAGCTGCCCCAAGGGCCAGGCTAGCCAGTCTCATCTCCAGGACAGCTCAGCAGCCCTTTCACAGGATTTTTCTTTGCTTTTTCTCTGCCATTTTCCCGGAAAGCTCCCCCAGACCTGAAACATTTCAACTAAGAAACAGGTGATTCGGAAATGCTACCGGGAATATGCTCCTTTCCCTCACAGATCAGGCTTCATGCTTGTCTCAGTTACCATACGATGGGTCCAGCCCAGCCTCTTGACCAGGGTGCTTCATGGACACGTGTGTTGCTGCGCGTTACAAGAGATGAAATGTGGGACCTGGCCTCCGGAGGGGCTCAGCTCCTGCAGTGCCAAGGGCAGCACTGCCAAGTCTCAGGCTTTCAGAATTCTGAGCCTTGTTTGTTCCTATGAGCAATAATGTAACAGATAGTTGCCCTTGTTGCTGGCGTTATTATTATTACAGGAAGGGCAAAATTTGGTTTAATGGAAAACCACACTTTTTTTTTTTTTTTTTCAAAAATAATTTTGACAGCATTTGGCTAACCTGTCCAGGCAGTTGTATTACACCTCACTTTTCAGAGCCTCCACATTCCCAAGATGAATTTGGCTGCCTTCCCGGTAGGAGGGCACAGCAAGGAGAGCCACCGGACACCCTGAATTTCACTACAGAGTGACTTTGGTCGGTACCATCAGAAATTGTTCAATTTACAAGACTGAACAAACAGCAAGCAAACAGGTGAACTACGTATCGGGGAGGAAAGCAGTGCGAGGACAGGATTTGCAAAACGCACTATTATCCACCCAGCTGCCTGGGCTACCCTTTGATCTTAAACATGTACATGCAATTCATCATGAATCGCTGACTGTAAAGTGCACCACGGATGAAAGAGGAGAATTAAACAACAGACCAAATGAGTTGGGCTTAGGATATCTGCATTCTGTGCCTAGTAGGAGCATACAAAAAAAAAAAAAAAAAAAAGGCAGATACTCAAGTTTTACAAAACAAACTTGGTGAAATTAACATAATACCAATTAAATGACACACACTGTCAAATCTTTCACAGGTTTTCTGGAAAACTCTAATTCCTCAGATTTCTACAGAATTCTGTGTAACTTTAAGCAGATTATTTAACTTTAACTTCCAGCACATGGCATAATAGCCCCTATTTCAGAGGGAATGTGAGATGCTGAGGTTGCTTTTGTAGACTCCTTTGACAACCTCTGATTAATTAGCAATTAGAGGAGCAAATTATTAGCAGTTCATTTCTGAAACAGGCAGAAACTACATCACCATTAGGGACAAATGCAGGGCGTAAGAACCGTTCATACCACCACCTCCCTCACTTGGACTGCCTAACTCCAAATAAATGTCAGGTTAAATAACCATCTCTCCTTACACAAAATACTGAAATGCCAATACTCATCAGGTGAATTTCTGACAAAAATTAGTGTCTGAGTATGCAGGTTCCTAGTCCTGGTTTGTCTGGGACTTTGCAGTTTGAGATGGATTGAAGGGAGCAGCTATGACATTCTCCTCAGCCCGTGTTACCTGTAGGGAGAAAACCTGCCAACTCGGGTAAATCACCACCATAACACACTGTTCGCAGCACACTGTACTGGAGAATATTGGGTTACAATACATGTGCTATAATTTAATCGGGTATAAAAGCAGAGGAGAACTAAAGGAGGCACTCCTTGCTCAGGAGAGGCTAAAGTACTGTTTGTCCTTGCTCAAAGGTGAATCTTTATGTTAGGATGATAGAAGAAATGTATTTTCTGCATCTTGGTCTTGTTAAGTCATTTAGAAATCTTTTTCAGTCATACTATGTGTTATGCAGAAATATCAGACAGATTCACTGCACATAATCAAAGTTTTCATCAATGAAAATCATAGCTCAGAGAATAATGAGCTTTGACTTTGCAAAGAACTCTAACCTTATGCGATGCTCCTCTCCCCATTACACTTAACCCTTGTGCTTCTTCATTTCTTAACCCTCGGGTGAAGTACAAGAGTTAAACTGTTGCAAGAGTAGCATCCTGATTGCTTGTGCAGGATTAGCAGATTAGTTTTGCAATCTCAGCATATGACCCACTCCACTGAGAATAACATCAGTTTTCAAGACTGTGGATGTGGTTCAGATAGCTCAATTACACTGTGTTTTAGCCAGGAAAAGAATTAGCTTAATGGGAAGAAAATTGGGAAGAGAGGGCATTCTGAAAAGAAATGGCATTACTGAACCAGGGAATTAATGAGACAGAGCAGATGTATAGATTTTATCTTTGTGCCTACTGTCCCTTCGTTTGTTCTTCAGTCTCTTCACTTCATGCCCATCTGCCTGGCTCCCCCCAGCTCTCTCTCTTACTTTCTGTTTAGCGGATAAACTCTTTGCTTTGTTCCTGTGAGCTCCCTCTCAAAAATACAGCATGGTACTACCACCATGTTTCTGCTATGAAACATTCACTGGGTCTATGTGTTTTGTGTTCTCTGCCCTGCGTTTGCCTACCCTGCTTACACTGTAATTTTTCCAAGTTTGTGCAAGCCCTAGCACAAACTGGTCTCATACTTGCCTGACACTCAAGTACCAAAACCCAAAACACCATGAAGAAACAGCTATAGCAACAACAATTTTCCTACATAGATACTCTTCAGATGTAAAGCTCAGCAGAACATGCAAGTATTCTTAAGCTTGGAAAGATAAATACAAATATATTCCTTCTCATTTCCATTAACTCTGAACTTACATCATAATAGCCCAGGGCAACCTCAAAAATAATTACATGGAATTTAATAATTAATGGAATTCATTAAATGCATAGTATGCATGCCATATACAAGAGGGTAAAGTATATATGAACAGGCATTTAGCTTTGTATCCTGAATTCCTACTGGTTTATTGCCAAAAATACATTGTGGCATCAGCCTCTAAAGAGTTTCTTGATAGATCACATCTCTGACAATTGTCATGAATAGCAGAAATGGAGAACAGGGTCCACAATATGGTCTGTGGCCGATTTCTCTGCAGAAGGGGAAACAGAGGGAGACATGCATTGAGAGGCCCACAGTCAACAGAGCAGGTATGAAAGACACCGAGCATCTTTCACACAGAACTCTGAATTGGCCCTGAATTCATCATCATATCCCTAATGGCATTAAAGACATACAGCATGACACACGGTATATATAATATACTTAAACAGACTCCGTTTGTTGTGTGCATGTGTGAATGCAAGTTTTCTTCCAGAACACTGTGCCTTAATATTCTTCCCAGATCTTTCTCACCTGATGTTTCAGTCAACTGAATGCTAGAAGCCTTTCAAAAACATGTCAGTTCTTTTATTTAGTATAATCCTGCTATATCCAGAGCAGACATATGAGCAGAATATTGGTTCACTTCCAGTGCTATTGAATGATTGAGTGTGAAAGCCCCCTTTGCATATTTTCTCTCTCTTTTTTTTTGTTTGAATGTATTCCTTGCCAGTGTGTTTTCCCATTCGTGCGTATAGCTTTCCCATCTTGTCAGCAGTGCTAGTCAGTCAGGAGCTGAGCTACAGACTGTTCCCTGCACTTTCTGTCACACAGGTGTGGAAAGATTTCTGATCTGACTTACACACTCCTTGCTCCCCCCGCAAGCTGCCTGCCTGTCACACTGCTGCAGGGTGTTTGCAACAGCTGCTCCTTCCAAGACTTTCCTCTTGGCATCATTATTCCTTGCACACTTCTTTTTCCACTTGAGTTTCATCCCCTCCCTACCAAATGGCTCTAGCACAAGAGCCATCTCCTTACACTCTTTCAGCTCTTGACTCAATAACGAAACATGTCTGTGTCCTACTAGATTATTTAGTCAGTTCTGTACTGATTTGTACTATCGTTCAAGTGGCGGTACAACCGACATGCCTTCTCCTCCAGTTCACGATAGCCTACATTGGTATTCATTTAAACTGATATTCATTGAACACCTTAAACATGAAATGCTATTCTTAATGACTGAGAACCACTGAGACTTTTGATGCCTTACTGAAAAATCAATTTTTGTGGTTTTGTTTGGATACTATGCTTTTACCTCTGTCCTAAGCTGTCACCTTATACTGTCTTTACGGTTACACAAGTGCTGCTTCCCCTCACAGATGAACTTAAGTTTTATTTCACCTGCATTAAGTTTACACCTGTGTAACTTTACTAATTCTACTAGTCTTATTCCTAAAGCACTGAAACTTGGCAGCTGGGAGGTCGGGCCTAACAAAGGTTAGTTTTTACTTCTATCAGGCACTATCACCCATTGTAACAAAGTCCTTCCCTTTCAGAGGACGCTGCACAGAGAAAGCAGGTCTGAGGTGCCCTTCTCTGAAGTAAAATCATAGCACTTTGTGTAGGTTATACACACTTTTTAAAGGTTACAAGCACTTTTAACAGGACACGATAGGATTTAAAAGGCTTTTTTTAATCTTTTTACCTGAATACTTCCTGTATCCCATATTCTATGAAAGGTTTTCAAATGTATCATGGTAAAGCATATACATAAAGCATATACATGCTAACTGAAAGCATATTTTTTATTTCATTAAAGTTTACCTTGTATACTGTATATCTAATATATACTATATATACTATATATATACACTGCATGTATATATACACTATATGTATTATACATTAATAATATAAAATATACTGTATGTTCATTTTTCTCTACAATGTTAGCATTCTAATTTAAAGAGACAAATAGGACAATCCTCTTCCAGTGAATGGAATGCCTGTAACTATGGGTTACTATGGCAGAGGATATTCAAGTAATGGAATAACTTAACTGGTTACATCATCATGAAAGAGTTGAGACAGGAAAGCCAGTAACGTTTAAAACCATGCTGGCAACACTTAATTATTCAAAGTCATCCTTCCCCATTCATTTAAATATGAATACGCTGTTGTGCTTCCATAGAACAAACACCTCTGTCCTTTAAAATGCTTTGCAGGAAACAAGAAGTCAAAATAACCTTCTCACCCAGAGTCACACAAGGCATTAGCACCAGAGAGGGGAATAAAGTCCACAGTCTCAATCTGCAAACTTCTCCTCCCCTGGCTGGAGATGATTATTTTTCCCTTCCTAAGAGCTTTAGTATTATTCTGCCATTATAAAATCCCATTGGATTTCAAAAAGCAGGTGAAAAAATAAAAATAAATCATGGAAAATAAAAAACTGAACAAAGGCAGTTTTATAGTCCTCAGAACAAGAAGGAACTCAGCAGTTGGGTGTCACCAGAGGACTCCAGTGCACAATTAACAAGGCTTTAAGCACATAATCAAGTTTAGCAGGTTACTATGTATCAGCAGAAGCAGGGCAACTTTTCATAAACACATTCAGCCCATGGCAAATGCAAGACAACTGACTTAACGTCTTTCTTTCCTCAAGGACCAAATTGTTGCACTTATAGTGTGGAAAGAGACCTGCAATTTTTGAAGCTCAGAGCACAGCAATTTGGTAACTTGATTTTGGGTGCAGAAACCTCCAACTCCGCAAAGAGGGTATAAAGGGAAGTGAAAAAACAACTCCATGTGAAATGGCTTTTTAACAGGCTTTAAAATTATAGTGATAACCATGTAAGAAGCTTTTCTGTTGCTTGACCAGACCATCTAATTTCGAGACTTCTAAAGCCCAGTAGTTCTGCACCTCTTCTCCTCGGCACTTAAAATTTACCACTCCTAACTGCACCCACCTTTTTCATTTATTTGGTACTAGTAGTATAAATAAAATACTGTCTTTTAATGATTAGCAGATCTAAAATCATTCGTATCACTATGTTTTGAGGAAATGTAAAGTTCAAGGGCTGGAATTTAAAATGGCAGATGCCTTCCTAGCTACAGAGTTACAGGCATATAGCTAAACTCTGTCTTGCCGTTTTTTGGCCCAATTCAGATTTTTAACAACTTTGATATCACTGGAATGTTAAGGGTCAGTCATCTCAGAGGCTTTGCGGAATTGGGGCTTTTTGGTCTTTCCAAAGTGAGGGAAGACATGCAGTAAGCCACTCACCTAACTCGAGCACAGCAGTAGTGTGTGATACTGATCTCCACATTTATTAAACACATGCTCCCTCTGGAGCTGGAGATGTTACAGTAACAGGTTTTTAATTCCTTTTAAGTCACGAGGAAATAAAAATGGGTCTCCAATATAACTCACAGCGCTCACACCTACTATCGCAATTAAGATGTATGAAGATAAACAACTGCTAAATTTTCCATATCATTTACCAACCATATTCCCTCTCTTTCAGCCTCTCTGTTGTTGCTGTCACTGCTGCTAGCAAACGAGTACAGGCAAAAATAAGTGAGGTAAATTGTAGTGGGCATAGCCTCTTCCCAAAATATACTCAAAGTTAAATGAAATAGCTGGCCAATAGTGAAGAAAATTTAAGAAAGCAGATGTTGGGAAACCAGGGTGTGCACTAACGTCAGCCTGGCCTCCCATTGGTATAAAATTCATGCTTCTCTGTAGATCATTAATCCTTTTTGTCCACCGGAAATAACGAGAAGGCTTCTAGATGGCAAGTAAACATGACATTTAAGACATTAGGGTGATGTAAAAAGGCCCTGTCATGAACTCCAGGGCGGCTTTTAACCACAGCCTGTGGGCAGGAGTGTGGTGATACACTGTCCACCCCCGAAGGACTGAGGATGACACAGTGCAGCTCTGCTAGCCGACAGTCCTAAGGAGGAAGCCTCCTCTCAAGGAACACACTTCCCTGGGCTGGCTAGTTAGCAGAGAGAGACATATTTCTTCCTCCATTTCTTACACTCCTGCCTTCCACAAGTATCTAGTGTCATTTATCAGACTTGAAATTACTATATTGGTGCAAAGTGCTGAGGCGCTCTAAGCATGTGAGCAGCGGCAGCCTCATGAAGGGCTGAGGCAGTGCCTTGGGGCTGCGGAGGGAGCACTGCCTTTGCTGCTGGCTCTTCTGCTGTACTTATGTACCTCCAAATGCAACCTGAGCACCTTGCATTTGCAAACAGGAAAGCACAGGTGGTTGAGAACAAAACCTTGGGGTAGGTTATTCTAGAATAGCTGAGGCCTTGAAGAGACTTTTAGGCAATGATGATGTCAAAGTCACAGAGATCAGATGACTGCATATGCATTTTTCAGAGATAAAAAGTGTAATCCCACTGCAATTAATGGCTCTTACTGTGCTCAGAGTCAACAAACAACTAGAGCACATAGCTTGCTCTCAGCCTCTGTTTGGATGGCAGTGTTGCATGTGTGTTAGGCCTGTTTACCAACAGAGGTATAGGTACAGACTAGCGCTAGGCATAATTCTGGTCAATTGCTTTCATGAAAGCATTGCAGTATTTTTGCAATCCAAAAGTTTCCGCAGAGGCACTTAAAAGTGGGACAGAGGAAACTGAGTAAACAGGAGTACTTAAAAAGGCACTTACTCTCTCTGCATGCATGTTTACTATTTGCAGCTCAGCTTTGACAACTAAAATAGATCACTTGTCTCATTTCCTTCTTTCCGCATACCCACCCAATGTATTTACGTGTAGGACCACGACACAACAGTGTAATGCTTACTCATATTGCAAACTGCCACTTTACTTTTGAAAAGTTGCAAAACATTTCTTTATAATACACTTTGCAGCTGATTCTTGGCTCTTTTTTTTTTTCAGACCTTAAACAATTTGATGGTGTTGCTTTAATTTAATGACCATGTCTTATTTGGTATTTTCTTTATAAAGAAGTTATCAGAAATACATTCATCCCATACATCTTTATTATTTACATGGAGCAGTCAGCCTTCAAATCCCTCCCTCCTGTCCTTCCTGCAATGTAGGAATCCTCTTTACCATAAAAACTCACCATCTCCCTCAATAAATCTGCTCTTTACAAAGAAATTTTGCCTTTAGAGTCTCATTTTTCATTTATTTCAGTAGTTTCCATCTTGGATAACTAAATTCTCTTTTATTACAGATGGGAATTTTTATAATGTGCAAATTGAAATAATGATTGTATCACAGTGCTCTGCAAGTGGTTTTTATTAAGCTTCCCACTACTATTCCTTGCTCTGTTAGATATCTTTGTGTCAGGGTTACTTTACACTGGACAGAAGTTTGAACAATTTATGTTGAAAAGAAAGACTAAAAACCTATTAGATAACAACTGTTAAAATACATGGGTTGATGGAGCTTAATTGCATATTAATGTCAACACCAAGAAGCCTCAAGCTGCTTAAAGTTTAACAATCATTCTAAAAAGTGGAATTGTGAATATATTCTGTAGTTTCACATTTCTAAAAATCAAAATTACTGATTGTCTTTAAAATTCTGTGTAAATAGGCACATGATTCCAGAAATACAGTTTCAGTTCCGAAAGCTCAGGTGGTTTTGCTTTCCTATCAACAGAGGACTAAAGTTAGACTCTATGTTCAAGTAGGATTTTCTGCTTAATTTTAGAGATTCACAATAATTCTGAACTATTGTGTGGCTTATGGAAATTTACTCATCCTTCTGTTTCTGATCATGAGACTCATCTTGCTACTTTACCTTTTTCTGTTCGCTACTGGTAAATGAGTTTGCTAGCATATATTCCCATTGCTGCCAGGGTCACCAAAAGTCTGAATGAACACATAAAGAGACCACTTAATCGCAAAGATTTATAACTGTGCTGTTTTCTTTTCCCTCTTTCCACTCAAACTTGTCTTCCCTGCCTGACACATACAGAAAAAGGAGAGCAGCTTATTTCACACAAAATCAGCAGCGGACTAGGATGACAGTTCTGCAGGGATTCCGTATTTCTACTATTAGTATACAGGTGACAGAAAAGCAGTTTTCTACTTCACCCTAGTCATGGTACTGAAGGAAAGAAAAAATGATATACTAATATAATATCAGCTAGCATCAGTCTGCAGTGAACCAATGGCTAAAGAAGATAATCTACATAACCTCCTGAAGAAAGCTTCTCATTTTGGTTTAAGTGTTGACAGCAGGCTCTTGGAGGTGGAAGACAAGAGACCTTTTAAGCTGTCAATATACAAGAGAGATTTTTTGTGTTTTAGAAAGTCAGAAGCACAAAACTGCAGTTTGAAAATCTTTTTTCTGCCTGTCCCAATAGCCTGCTGTTGCAACTCTACACTTTTATGTCATAATAGCACCTTTTTCTTATTTATTCCTGTACTACATATTTGCCTAGCAAATAAATCAATCAGTTCCAACACACAAATACTATAGTTTTCAGAGCTCTGAGGGATAAAGGAAACAAAGAACATTTTCTACATTTCTTATTAAATAGAGTTATTCTCAAAAGAACGCATCACATATTGAAAACTCACCAATAGAGCGATGTATGCAGGTGTGCTGGTTATCACTCAGGAAAAAGCCCTCTTTGCACTGGCACTCATAGCTGCCCATTGTATTTACACAGATCTGCTGGCATCCTCCGTTGTTATCTTGACACTCGTCAACATCTACGAGAGAGAAGAAAATAGTACAAAGTAATACACAGCTTCAGAACATATAGCTAGCTGAGCCAGGAATCCACCAAAAGGCACACTGTAAATTAAGCTAATGAGCACTACCCAGACCCCATTAAAGTTAATCCAAATTAATCCATCTAATTCTTTTTTCCTACATCCTGGGTTTAAAGTTAACATTAAAAGACCAGTGGGGACGGGAGTGCAGCTCAGGCTCCATGTGCTCTGAGCTGCAAATTGATTTCCAATGCGCAATGATTGTTAACGTCCTAAGAGGGCTGTGACCCCATCTGCCAAACGTGGTGTTGCGCTCTGTCATTCCCACTCTGCTTGGAAAGACATACTTCAGGTCTACAGTAATTTCTAGCAGGGGTAGCAGGCAAACACAAAGGGCATTACTGGGTGAAAAGAGTCTTTATAGAGTTCTGGTCTTGAACAGAACAGCATGTTTCAATTACTGGAGTCATAACCCCCTACTTTGTCAGTTTGTTTAATGTTGTTTAATGAAAGGAAGGCTTCTTAAATCTAAATGTTCCATGTCTGTATTGTCATTTTAATAGGCAAATATATAAAACCACAAAGGCAGCATTAGCTACTGGCTGTTTTGAGGGTCCCTGCCCACCCCCTTCACATCTCTTTGGCATTAAAAATTTTATGCTGTGATGTTTAAAAGAGACACATGTTTCAGCACTGAGAGAGCACTGCCACTAAAAGATATCTGACCCACATTCAACCTTGCAGCTCTCTGCTTTGCTCATAAAAGCTCTCCCCCTTCTCTGTTTCCTCTTTGCCTTACCACCTGAGAAATACATATTTTGCTGCTTTATGGAGCCCCTTCAAGGACTCAGCGCTTTCGCTGAGTGCGTCAACCTGTCAGCCAACAAGCTGGCATGTGTTTTGCTTTCATTTTCCGGGGCGGGGAGGAGGAAAAACCACAGAGCCAAATGACCTGCAACATTCAAAACCGGAGAAGAGCTGGCACAGCTGGATGAATTCCTCCAAGATTGACCATGCCGCACTAAGGCAAAACCAAGCTTCTTGGGCCTATGCTCTTCCAGGGCAGTACAGGAGCTCTGAAGGGCAGGAGAAATTCATCTGGTAACTAACGCAGGAATGTCCGGTGTTTTGGGCCGCTTGCCTGCTCAAGGCTGCTGTCACCGTCTGTGCTGCTTGTGCTTCAGTGTAGGTGACTGAAGTCTTAGCTCTTGTCACACACAGAGAAGAGCTCTAGGATAATTACAGCAGCACCCAGAGAAGCCAGGCGGTCTCTTCTTATCTGGAACGGAGGACGTAAGGAAAGGAAAGCATACACTGTCCTTCTCTACTGCAGGGTAGGAGGGAAAGATAAATAAGACAACTTCGTAGGAGCCTTCAACTGCGAGTCATGAAGCCTTGCTGCCTCAGGAACTTTAGTGAAAACTCAAACTTGTTCCTTTAAAACAACACACCAGTATCTAGATTCTGCTCTCCGGGAGACTAGCAAAATACTTACTAAAGTCTCAGCTGACACACATACAAAACCCCAAATTTTGCTAAAAAGTATATGGCCTTCCAAGCATTTTGTTTATAGTAGCACAAAGCATCTTGAACAACTGCCTTCCAGCTCTGATGAATAATCTGAAACAAATGCAATGATTTATAAACATTTTATTTTTGGTTTTGATAGTAAATGCTGATGATTTACTGTTGGGGACATATCTAAGGGACGGAGGCCTTCCCACGGGAAGCGACTATAGAGAGCTGAGCTAAAGAAGATAGCGG
>JAWLRI010000216.1:148025-188779 GCA_034781795.1 Crypturellus tataupa
AGCTATGTAGGATACACAAGTAAAGCGAATTGAATCTGCTTCACATTGAAGTGTCGTTCATTCCGTCTCGCGGTAGTGGTCCTCGGCAATTTACTATTTCTGTAATGAGATAGCTCAAATTTAACACGAACTTCCAAATCCATATGCTAAAGCAAAAGTTATTCCCATTCACTCAAACATTTTTAAAAGGTTTTCTATGAGGAGTTTCTTCCAATTGTTTTCAATTACTTGCCTTGAAAAGTTTTAATCTGTATTTATGAAGAGAAGGTGGTGAAGAAAGGGAGCAGCTGGGATCCAGGATAGCTATCTGCATCTCCATCATACACATAATCTTCCAATAAATCCAATAAACCTTGGCCTAGTGGTACAGGATTAGCACTTTCTCTTTTTAGGTCTCAAGCCTATACTGGGACTGGACTTTTTGGAGTACAATGCATTACTGCAGTCTTCAAGGGCAGTATTACTTATTAACTGTCATGCCAAACAATCTATTCATCATGACTGCCTTAAAAATATTAAATTTACTTATTTTTTTCCAATTAAATCACTTTATGACCAGACCACTATTATTCTGTTTAGGTAGTGAGGTAGTAGAGAGCTCCAGGGAATGTCAGTGAACACAAGCTTGGATAGATCCAGCAGAATTGCTTCATCTATCTGAATTTCTTCAAAGTTCACAAAGGAAATAGCTGCCAAAGGGTGCTTTTTTCCTCCCTCTTTCATTGTTTGTGCAACTCTAGTTCAATGCAGCTCAAGTTACCCAGCTGAACATGTAAACACTGGTAATACAGTGTATGTAAGATTGCATTTTGGGACTACATTTTCTAGAGATTAATTCCCACATAAACAGCAAAATAAGTAGCCATTTTTTTTCAATAACACTCTTCTGGCTCCAGTTTTGGAGGTTCTGCATGTCAGACTGGGCCCTTGGCTCTTTCAGAAAACCCAGGATGGATCCTCAGCAGCTTTACTTGCCAGCACTCTGTGACAGTTTACACCTGCTAGAGAACTGACCCAGGGCTAACTCTACATACAGAAAAGGTCACTTTTGATGACATAAAACCTTTTGAATAAAACCCCAACGAAACTTTGAAGATTTTTAAAGCATGAAGATTTTACTAAGCATTAATACAAAACTCACTTGATTTGCTACTTTTAATAAACCTTTTTTTTTTTTTTTTTTTTTTTTTAGCGCATGTAGATCTTTTTCTCAATCTTTTGCACTGAATCACTTACCACTGGTCACTTTATGCCAGACCAGGATTTTTTCCTGGGGACTGCAACCCCACAGCAATGGGTGAAGCTGCCTTGCTTTCTTTAAAACTATATGAACTCTCAAATCTGTTTCCTAGGCTCCTTGTCTGTCAAAACTGGTCTCGGGCAGGTTGATCTCTCCATTTGACAGTGCGCTGATCCTTAAGAGTTCTCTATCCACTGCGTATGGGATAGCACAGCCTCAAAATGAGGCTAGGAATGATTCTACTATCAGAAAGATTGAAAAAGCTTTGGTCACTCCAAATGCCTGCTCAAAACCTCATCCTCAGATAGCAAAGCAAATGACAGCAAAGCTATGAGAAAGTGAGAATATGTCTTTAAGTCATTCGCCTTATCAGAGAGAACTGTTCTGTGATAGTCTCTGCAGTCCTGGATGGAGGTACATAGGAATAACTCAGTTACTGCAGCCCTAAACTTACTCCTTAACAGTGTACACAAATGCACAGTTAACGCAATATTCAGCACAATGGTTTTAGATATTTACACAGATTTTAAAGCCGGGGGGGGAAACCTCTGTTTCCAAGGAAACTAGGGCCTGAGTTTTACACTGACCAGTTAACATCAAAGATCGAAAAGAACAAGGGAAGAACAAGATCAGGGAGAGGCTGAGAAGGAAGAAAGCATTCAAAAAAGAGATAACAGATACATTTGTATGTATACATTGTATGTATACATCATATGTATATGTATATCCACTCCTATATAGCAGAGGCACCATGCAAATTAATGCATACCAGAATTTGCATTAGACCTCTTGCTTTCTGGATCCACCCGTTTTGCATAATCCAACTTGTGCCCTGTATCTTGGTAAGACGAGAACCACTACAGAGTGGTAGTATGGAACAGTATCAAAGGGTAGGAAAAATTACAGCCGATGAAGATGAGTGTTTCACTTATTAAATAAACAAATGCTTTTGATTTCTCATTTAATTTATCTGATGAATTTTTCAAACTAGCTCCACTGGTTTTTCACCCTGATCCAGCTCAGAGCTTCCCTCAGCGTTTTGCTTAAAGAAGTGATTCTGACAGACCCACCTGTTTGGATACCATCTAGGCAGAAGGCCACTAATCAGCTCTGCTATGGGTATCTGAAACCAAAACCACAAGCAGGAAGGGACAAAAGTGGAAACAGATTACTCAGAGTCAATGTCACGAATATTATGTCCACTGTCCACTTCCTCCTCCACAATCTTCTATCCTCTGACATTTTTCTTGTATGTCAACATTTTCACAAGTACTCAAACTCCCCAGAAATCTAAGTCTCATTTCCCAAGTCTCCAAAGCATTTGGGAGCTGGGATCTTTGTTAACTTCTGAAAATAGGCCTTAGATTCAAGAACCAGGCAGCTGATCCTGAAGATTTTCCTCCAAGCCATTCTTAGAAACTTCATGGAAACTAAACTGCCTATTTTACCGGTGCAGAACGTTAGGATAGAGAGATGGACTGTGAGAAAGATGGTAGTAATACTCCACACTTTCCTCCAGTTTAAGCAATAAAACACCACTGAGGATCTATTTGTAAGAGAAATGATTAATAATAGGAATATTAAAATGTCTAAATTTGGAAGTTTAAAAACATTATATTCTGAGTATTTCTAATAGGAAAGCTGGGCTGAACAACTCATGGAGAAAAGAAACATTTACCACAGTCATAGTTACTCTTGTAGCAAAAAAAAATATTTAGCGCAGCATCCTAACTCTTGACAGTGTTTTGTAGCAGGAATATCTGGAAAATATCCCAAAAATGGGCAGAACCATCCCTGGCACACTCCCAGGTGCCAGTAATCCCTTACCTAGTAACCTTCCTAAACCAGCAGGCCCAGTCCAATTTTCACCCATGGACTTTTCCTGTATGAATTTGTCTAATCTCAGATTCTGAGTTCAACATGATGGGGCCATTAGCTCTGCAATTTATTATGAGTTACATGAAAAATCATCCTTTTGTTTATTTCAAACATGCTGTTTCATAGTCCCAATGAATGCCCCTTAATCTTGTTATTTTGAGAAACAGTCAATATTCACTACCTTCCTTTTCTGTATCTTTCTTGATCTTACAGATCCCCTTCAACCCTATGTCTTCCTCACCCAAGCTAGCAAGCACAGCACTACACAAATGAGACAATTACACAATGCATTATAGAGATAATTTGAAAGATTTTATCACATCTAAACCAAAAAGTATATCACTTAGACAGAAGTAGCACCCAGTTCCAGAAATTAACCTAATTACAGTGACGCAATTAGGTCCCGCTTCCCTATTCCATTCCTCCCGAGTACCATGGTGCTGTATTAGAGTGGGTATTTTGGAAGAAATGATTTCCAGATAAGTGTGGAAGCTCTGAGAGTAATTCCAGCATGTAGGAGTGAAGCCTGGGGTATCAGATTGGCTGCTGCAGGCAGGCACTCCTGTTGGAATGGCCATACAAGCAGTGACATGTTAACATACCGCATGTTGAGGGGGCCATGAAAAATGGAATAATGCTTAAAAGTTTTGAGGATTTGAGACCAGGATGGATCTTACATAACGAAGCCTTAAATGATTTGTAGCATGGCAAAAGGTTGGCTCTATGTCCTGTAAATGCAATGCCATGCCTGTTACTATAAATCACTAGCAGGATACAGAACCTATGCTTCTTTTTGTCATATTGAGATTTCTCTTATTGCTTCCCTGACTAATTTCAGAAGCTGTTTCTTAGCTATATCTTCAAATAAAGTGAAAGAATTAAATAATCCTCAACAGTTCCAAACAAAATGAGTGAAGCTCCCCAGTTAAGTTTAAATACACCAATGCATACATTCATCATAATGCTTTACAATAACTATTTTTCAGAAGGTAAAAGTGAAATATTACTACTTCTGATTGGCTAATAGGAATCTAAAATATGACTCTGGTACTTCAGTGTAAATAGCAATGGAAAACTTTTCAGCGTGCCCTGCTATCATTCTAACCCATGTTGATGATACAGCTACATTAAGATACAGCATACCTTGAAAAACTTTCAGCATTTTTTGCTGACTCAGATACCCTAAAATCGATCACTTCACTTCCAGGCTTGCTTGTACATTTATGGTACACTGCAGAAGGCAGGGCAACCAGTCTTCTAGAAAAATACGTTCCCATTCAAGCAGATTTCACTTTAAATTTCAAAAAATCAGCTATGCTTTTTCTCCTTTTAGTATGTTGTCTGATACTATAGCTATTACAAGAAAAAAAACAGCATGAAAACCTGTATAGTTTGTTCTACAATAAAAAACAATCCATTTTTTTTTCCATGAAGGCCTATACAATCCTACATTTTTTTCTTTTTTCTTTTTTTTTGTTTGTTTGTTTGTTTGTTTTTCAGAATAAAGTCAAATTTCTAGGTGTTGTGGAACATAAATCTTGTCCTCTCTGCACAGTTCTTCTAACATATGACCTGGAGTTGCCAGGTTAGGGTCTTCTAGAACTCTGGATGCTCAAAGCTTGCTGATTGGTGCCTGTAAGTGCCATCTATATAGTGAAAAGCTATTTCCATGCTTTTAAACTCTTCAGTTCTGCCTTAATTCTGTTTTAAATAAGGTATAAACATGCTGCTGAAGGGACTGTTCTCCAGGCTAATGCTGTTGTTAGAACTTTCTCTTCAGTTAATATTTTCATTTTTTACAATGCAGTGGAACAGCTTTGCCTTGTTTCTTACTTCTGTGATACAGTATTATATGTTCACTCCAGTTTTACTTATTTAATGAAGTAGACTTATCTGATCATTTCTGCTTTACCCTTAATTCCCAGAAATTCTCTAAACAATCTTGCTTGCATAGAATATCCAGTGACTTTTTAATTACATTTTTATCATGTGTTATTATGATATAAGACCTACAGTCTTTGCAAAGCTATATTAAAAGATCCTACCAACTTTCTGTGATTCTTCCTGCCCATATTTTATGCAAAATGACATATTGTCATCTGATATAATTTAAGTTACAGAAATGTACACAGGGAATGATTGCAAACACTTGAGAAAGATCTAGATTGAAGTCAGCAGAATCTACTGGAAAAAGTAATAACAATCCTGGATGCTGGTCTTGCAATCTGAGCCAGACCTTAAGTTTTCACATTGTACATTGAAGTAAACAGGATAACTTCAGGATACACAAGTCTGTGGAAAGCGTTAGATAGCAAAAGCAGGACACTACAGAACGCTGAAATTCTGGAATCTGCTTAACAAACAGATAAACTTTTTGTCTACTCTTTTTCTACAAGTAGACAACAAATTCACTGCCGACCTTTCCTGTACTGCTCTCCCATACCAGAAAAGAGCTCTGCTTCATTTTCTAATACAACAAGCAATTATGCTATATTTGCACTACAATTATGTAGCAGCTATGTTTTTTGATGGCTATTTCTCAACTATATAAATCACAGTTACAAGGAAGTCTAATGAAAACCAGTCAACAAAGTTATTATACTTAAGTTTTACAAGAGTACATCTTAAATAAGAGCTATAAATATATATCTAATGAAATTTCTGGCTATAAGAATGAGTAAAATCTAATTAGTAAAGTACTGCCAAGACGCGCCTGCATTCCAAGTACTGTATAGTGACTGTACTTAAAGTCATACACCAAAGGACTTCGCTATTCTCCACTTTTGTCCAATATCAAACCCACCAATTCAGTGTTTTAATTGGATCCACATTATTTCTAATAATGTGGGCAAGACTTGCATGCCATGCAGATCAGACGAGCCAACACAAATGCAACAGGCTAAGACCCGCCACCTTCCACGTGACTGCAAGTTTCATATTGTTTTAAGTAAGAGCTGAACGCGATGTGACTCCCAAAGTACTTATTAATTTTAATGTTTTCTAGCATTTCTATTAAGCTGTATATCAATATAGTACACATCAGCTGAGATGTGTATAGTACACACTATATCAATATATACACATCAGCTGAGATGTGTACTATAGCAAAAGCAGATGAATTAACTAATCATGGCAAACTAATATAAACAAGCTAAAGCATCAAGGATGCACAATGCAGAACAAAACTCTAACTTTGTTTGCTAAGCTGAGCCACAGCCATCTAGAGCCATGTTAGCCCATGTAAGAACATCCATATGCACTTTAACATGGTTTAACTTCACATATTAGCACTCTAAGCTGATTTTTCTTTACTTCCCTGTGTTCCACATAAAGAGGTCCTTAGTGTGATTCATTACCTCCTCTAGGGAGTAAGTATTAAAAGGAAAAAAAAAAAAAAAAGGAAAAAAAGAACCAAACAACAAGATGACTTCAGAAACAAGAGATTGAGATTGATGCTCCTGCTACATAGCTCCTGGTTTCTTAATTTATTATGACAGTCTGAGAATCTAACTTCGCAACTGACAGCGATCAAGATTTATTTCACACTTTTGATTATTTCCCCATACCTAACAAAAAGCCTTGCAACTAAGCTGATTTATATTGTCTCTTGTTTAGGTACTTCTCAGAGCACACTGGCTTTAAGAAAAGCAAACATATGGTAAATTAACTTGTAAAGAAAGTTATATCTCATTTGAACACAAAAGATTAATGTCAGGAGACCAAACATCAGAGTCCTTCAAGAGACAAACTTTCAGATATGGAAACACTAAAAGCAGGATTTTATACATACAATGTGTTTGGATCCTAGCTTCAGAGAAGGCTGAACATTGGTTAAATATTATTGGCTAAAATACTATTTCTCTCAAGTGTTTTCAAGGGAAGCAAAGATTTAGATGCAGATATTTACATTCTCAACTCAATCACACCCTGGGACACCCAAACATTAAGAAGTCCTCAAATTACGAATCACTTCTAGAAATACAGGCCTTGACTTCTTGGTAGTTCAGCATTATTCAGCTTTGTATGCAAACATGTTACTGCTGAGCCTATACATCCGCAGTGGATCGAGCTACATCTTACAGCCTGGAAATTTCCAGTTACCAGACACAGTATTTATTTGCTCAGCACTTAGGCACCAGGAAGTGAAAGGTATTACAGAAGAGCAGTACACATTATAAAACCAATGCATGTCTCTCGACCATAGGTACTCAATAGTTTAGATGGCTGTGATGAATCACTGTTGATATAATTCATCTGATGTACAGATCAAACAAGACTAATAAAATGCCTTAATAAACATACTGGAAAGCAGTTTTCTTCATTTAGAGTTGGGCTTGAGAAACAAACAATTTCAGAAATGTGCTCAAGTTTTTCCACCCTGAAGGAATGCATTTGTCACTAAAATTCAGTTAGTTGTGCAATTTGCAGTGCATATGTTTGTTAAGGCATCCACTGCAGCCTGTTGTGAGGAGGTTTAGTGGGATCCATCACCAAGGATCTCAATCTCAGTGTTCTAACTACACTACACTAAGTGACCCCAACTTACTGCCATTCACCTTTTGCAGATGTACAGAACATAGATATACAACACACACCCAATGCATGGATCACTTTATTGTTATTTATTATTATGTTATTTATTGCATTTCCACCCTTTTCATTCTGTCCGTAACTATATAGGATCAGATAGGAGCCCATTTCTGTCCTGTCACTGGGCTCCTCACATTTAGATTTCTCCTCTATCCCAGCAACTGAGTCCTGATTTGGGAGTTTGACCTCTTACTCCTAAGTCTGAAGTACTGCTCATGGAAAACCCTCATAGTTAGTTCCCTAATTATGTGTATGTTTCAAGATTTTGATTTCTCTTTAAAAATATTCTAGGTGTAGATGTGTTTTAATAAAAATGAGGAGTTATGAAAAGGCTAGTGGGTTTATTTAACCCTCCTCTGTCTGCCAAGGAGTTTAAGATTAGCAGCCATGAAAATGAGAATTTACTATTAGAGACATTGCTGATATGTTAATGGAGCACAATACTAAATGTTTGGCTCACCTAACAATCTTCTGGAACAAGGATAGAAGGGCAAGGAAAACTTGCCCATTTCTTAGCTTCTTTTAAAAATATTAATTTTTAACAAAAAAAAAAAAAAAAAAAAAAAAAAAAAAAACCCTTTCCAAAAGCGTTTCAGTTTTTTATTGAAAATGTTCATATTAAAAAAAAATTCTATTTGAACTGTTGGGAAACAAAAAGAAAAATAAACATGAGTAATAGAAGCATTCATCTGGAGTTCAAGCAAGCAACACATTGCACACAGCTGTCCAGAGAGGAAGAAAAATAAAGCTAAATGAAAAGGAAGGCCCTGCTCTCTGTAATCATACCAGTGATTTTGTAATCTTAAATCAGTTATGTACCACTTCTTGACATTGTGCATGTGAGAGCACCCAGGCTTCCATGTGACTCAATCAGTTAAAAAATGCAAAATAATATTTGAGAACAAATAAATAAAGCAGTTAATCCTCATGTTTTAGGCTGGAAAATCATAACTATTCATAGCTGAATATATGCAAAAGAAAATTGTTGCTGCATGCAATTCTGTTCTTTGACACGAAATATTTTTCACTTATAGATTGGTTTGATTTGCAGAAATCAAAGAGCAATGTCTTTTCTCAGGAAGAATTCCCTAACTATGTATATACAAAACTGTGCTTTTCAGGAAAAGAGAGCAGAATCTGGAGATTTTTCTCTTGTAATAATAGCATTCACCTTTTGTTTCTGTATGTTTTTCTGGAACAGTGCTTTCTTTTCCCATTTTTTCACTTTCTCATCACAGGTGGGTGAATTCCAAACGGTTTGAAACAGTTTCCATTGATACGTGTGTCCTTTGACAAGGAACTCTTGTGAAGCAGGACTCTCACCTTCTCATCCATATATGTGGCATTCTCCTCTACTTTCTATGTTCTGATGCTGAGTAACTTTGAAAGACTTAGTTGGGAATGTTGTGAGAACCGCTTTCAGCGAGGTATCTAGGAAGCTTTTCCAGGGTAAGTTCTAAGGTTTAGTAATCCATTATAAGGATTTTTCTCTTCTTTGGTGATACTTCAGACTGACACAGCAGGAAAAAAGGTGACATAGTGGAACTCCATGGAGGAGTTCTATAGAAGAAAGGAAAAATAATGCAACACTCTCTCAATTAAGGGTTATTAAGCCCTACACACGGATACTCGGTAGTAGAGACCCCCAGGTTTTACTGGGTAGCTGAGAAAGAATCTGATTTACTCAGAACAAGATTGGTAAAGTGTTCAGGAACGACGGGAAGGATGACGAGTTATCCACAATCTCTTTTAAAGGAAAGAGTGAATGGAGATTGATAGCATGTCTAGACATGTAAAAGACATGAAGGGAAAAAAAACAATTTATCAATAAGTTCAAGGGGGGAAAAAAAGAGATCAAACAGGAAGAAACATCTGGACCAGTGAGCTAATTGCTTATAAGAAATCCCAGACTGGTATTTCATATAGGAGAGAGGAAAACATATTTTATTTTGAAATGAAGGTTAAAGAGAACTTACTGCATGAAATCAAATATTAGTCTTACATCCACTGTACAGAATTTAGAGCAACTTTAAGAAAACACCACTGCTATTCCAAGTGATCGCAGTGCTAAAATAAATTATTTTTAGCCAGACAAGGACCTCATCAGAGCTTCAATTCCCCATAGTATCATTTCATGTTATATTTCAGAAATTCCTCAATAAAAATGTCAAATAGAGAGTCAGCTGTGTTCCCCTGAGGACAGTTTTGGACACCTTCCAGTACAAATTCTAGTCATGAAATCTTAACCAAACACCTCTTCACAACAAATAAATAAATAAGAAGGTTCACTTGATTAGAAAGTGAGAAATGTTGAAACAGGGACACAGGAAAAACACTTAACCCATCAACCTCATCTGTCTAATTAGTTGTGAATACTTTAAGTTTGTTATTTATAAAGAACATTGGAACCATCTTCCTACACTGACGTTACTATAAAGACATCTAGTGATGGAATGCAACCTGACAAGAGATGCAACCTGACAAGAGATGGTTTAAGATTTTGCACAGACTTCTGTCAAGCAAGACACGCAGAAACTTTGATGTAGTTGTCTTCCGCATTAGAACTTGTTTTCTAGAGGTTCCTAGACTATCGATGAGCTATCATGGTGTCACCATCCCCAGGCCCTTCTATCTCAAATCATTAGACAAAGATTTCTAGCAATGTGTATGTGATAAAATGCAGCAGAGATCACAGAGAGAGTGACTAGGCTCTTCAAACACAGGAGTCTGGTGCCATTTCAGATTTCTCAAATAATCCAGTCTGGCCTTCAGATCTGGAGCTCCACTCCAGATCTATTCCCACAGATCCCATGTCACATCTGCCTGCTCTACAGGAACATCTCAGAGGCCTTACGGCATCTTAACTGGCATAAGATGCCTAATCTGAGGCAGTTGAATTGTCCCCTAAGAGTCCTTGGCTGTATGGCTCTCTCTGTAGTGTCAAAATGGATCCCAACAGCAACACCCAAAAGATGAGAGAGCACAGGAAAAGAGTAATCTAAGCTTGGGTCTCACCTAGCAAATCCACTTCCATCCAAGCTTATGTATTTTCATGGTGTTGAAAGAAACGGGGTTCAGGCACAGTTTTCAAAATTAACCTGTTAGGGGTATAGGCTTATCTACAAATGGAAATGAAATTAGTCCACATAAAATCCACTGCAACTCTATTTCATGCATATAGAGTTTTAATATGAAAATACTTATCAAACCTGAGTTAATGCACAATGGCCAGACATAGTAGGACCTGCATGGCCACTACCGGCAATGAAAACTTCAGTTTCAGACCCTACACCCAGGGACTTTTGTCATCAGTAAACACGCTAACATTTTAGAAAAGTGAGGAGGAGGGATGTGCCTTGATTCCCCTTTAACTTCGTCTATGCAAGAACAGTAATTTTAGTGACTCATCCCAAAAATAAGTCGCAAATATTCCTTCTGCAGTTTGAGAAAGAGATCCTTCCTTAGACCATGGTCCCAAAATTGGTAAGGCAGTGATGATCTCTTTTAGTATCGTAAAGTTACCTCCTGTGAGAAAGGAATGCCTTTGCTATCATTCCCACTAACCTTCAGGTGTTTGAACCTCTGAAAAGAAGATAGTTGCTAACATTGTGGGGAATGCCAAACATCAGCTCAGGGGGAATGTGAATGTAGACAGACACTGAACCTGACAAATCTGTGGATCTCTTGGTAAGCCTTGGATCAAAACTTTGAACCACACCCCTCAGTTGAACACAACAACTTATATTATTGGAGGTTTTTAATTTTCCAAAACCAAGTGGCTGAATAGGAATTAGTGAATTAAAACTTGAGACATTTGGCTGAACATATTCATTCTCCTGCATGGAGAAACATGATCAGAGTGCAATAGACACAGCAGAAGAGGTTCAGTAAAATTTTGCAGGCCTCCTAAAGTTTTCATTCTTTATCAGGTCACTCCTTTTGTTGCTTATATTTGCTCACCTATTTTCCCCTACTATTAAGGGGATCTTTTGGATACAAAGTTAAAAACAGCAACCTGTTTGACACAATGTACATGTATGTTTATTAGAACGGTTTTACTTTTTGATTATGCTTGGGCCCTCTTTTATTAAGTGATATTTATAAACATTAGTATAGTTTTTCTTCATTTTTATATGAATGTTTGTCTGCTGTTTGTATAAGAAATGTTTCTTTCACGTTTAATCTTTTCACCAGCTCAGGTTGAGTCAAATAAATCCATTTAGTCTGTTCTATGATAAATGAAATTTGGAAATTTGAGTCAAAAAGCTGTCAATGGCCAGGATGTATAAGCCATCTGAACAAATATTACTGAGTTTGAAAAAGAATCAAGTAGGAAATACATCTACTGAAAGGTAAATTGAAACCTTGCTCAGAAATTCTAGTTGTTCCATAGCTTTAGTGAGTGTAGACTGATGTAACTGGACATTATTATTTCTGGTTCTCTACCTGATTTCTTGATTTTCACTGCAAAGGATCTTAGATTTACTATAGAAAGGTGCCGAGTGACATGGATGTCATATCCCTTTCACTACAATTTTGTACACATCACCCTGAAATGCATTTGTGATTGTGGTCATTGTATTTATATTGGGAATTTGGAGAAAGATAGTTCCTTGTAAAGTGCCCAGGCATAAATAGGCTGGAAAGCAGACAACATAACAACTAGGATCTAGCCAAAATGATTACCAAATAAGCAGGTATGGGAAGGAGAACGTATGGGGTGATAAAGCTAATTTCCAAGCAATTTGTGTGAAGAAATTTAACCCAAAGCAAACACCTTTTCAGTTTGTAAGATAAACCACACTCGTGTAAAGCAGAGGAATGGCAGGAATCAGAACCCCAGAGTCAGTGACCTCAGACTGCTGAAGTAATTAAGATCCTGCTCAGAATCTGTTTTTGTACAGTTAGTGGACTGTGTCTATCTCCTTTGAAAACAGCTGTTGCTGATAACTGCTTCTTTGTCCTATTATATTGCTTAAGCATTCCTTCATCACATCTGTACTTTTAGCATTCAGTAGGGTATGCTCATACAGACTATCCTGGTACTGTGTCACTCTAAAGGTTAAAAAAGGGGAAAGAGGAGCTTTAAAATTATGACTGGAATTATAATTGGAAGAAATAGACAAAGAACATTTAAGTGTGTGGGACCAATTATTTTTCTTAAGGAAAAAGGCACCCAAATATCCAGCATCAGGTTCTGAGGGTTTTTGTTTCTTTTCAGATGCATTAGAGATTGGTAAACTCATGTGAGTATGCTTAGGATGAAGACTGTCGATTTTAAGGGTGTAATACAAACTGCACTGAAGGGGCGCATTTCAACTTATCCAGTGGAATCTGGAACATGTCTTTACTAAAAACGTGTGTGAAAACGCTGCAAAAATATCAGGCTTTCTTAGCACATCCATGAAAGGAACCCTTCTTGCTGGCACTCACTACTTACCAAGACAGTTGTGGCCATCATGGGCTAACATGAAACCATCGTAGCACGTACACCTGTAGTTGCCTGGGATGTTGATGCACTCATGGACACAACCTCCATTGTAGAAGTCATTTTCACACTCATCAATATCTAAAACAAAAGAGAAGTAAAAATATATTGTAAAAACAAAATCTAAAGAATACAGGAAACTTATCCAACTAAGCCCGACTTTCAAACATATGCATTTTCCTTATCATTCTGCATTCTCATATTGCACGTTTAATCCAATAGAAGGTGGTTAACTCACTTAACATACCAGGGTCAGATACAACTGAACTGCAGCAACCCTGTGTACTGAACACTTCTTCACAAAATAGTGTCATCGTAGTAAACAATGGTAAGTTGTCAACAATAAAAATAAAAATGATTTTTTTTATATATTTGAATTGTAGTTTTAATTGTTTTCTTTAAAATAATCAAGCAGCAACTTAAGCTACTTTGAATTTGTAGTAACAAACAATTATCTGAAATGTGTAGCTTAAACATAAAATGTAAGCATGCCGTTAACCACATCAGAAGTGTCTTTTCAGATGAAGGAAGATCTAATATATTGTTGAGAGTATGTAAGGCTATTTTTTGTGCAATGGATCATGAAGAATACCATCTCTGAATTAACTGTCAGTCAACTGAACTCTTTGAATACACTGTTGATAACATTATGGTGCAGTTTTGTCCTCTAAAGAAGTCCAATTATCAGTTGCTGAATCATCTCATGTACAGTAATAACAAAAAATGCTCAAAGATTATTTCTTAGAATATACACCAGAATTACATTTTTTTGCACACTGATATACAACCAAAAGTCTCCCATGAATCACAAGATAGACATTCTGCTTCAACTGCAGATAACTCTGTTGTGAACTTCCCTGTCTCATACAAAAAACACTTCTTCACTCATTCCACAAAGCGTAAACTTTCTTCTTTTTTAATAGACTGTATCTTGACTTATTGATGGAATGTCACCATCACAGTCACAACTCCAAATCATTCAGAAGTGCACTACTCAGTCAACTAAAAATACAGTTATAAACACAGCCTCATATCAAGACATATAAATCTATCAGCCCTCCATCTGCTGTGCGCTAGAATAAAACCTGCTACTATTGTCCCCTAAGTTAAATCGACCATAATAAATTTATGGGAAAAAGTCATCTTCTTAGAAAACCATGTTGCTATGTTAGAGCCATCTTGGATATCATTTCAATACATTGCAGGGGTAGTAATATTAGATTCACATAGATATCACATAGATATTGAGATTTCTTTTTACTTTTAAAAGCAGTATAGGAAAAGCAGCTTCCATCCCACAGTTCTGAAGTCCTCCTACAATCTCTGCAGCAAACCAAAACCAGGATTATTAAGTTGGCTTTATTAGTAAAACTGTAATCAGTAAAACTGATTAACTTGTCTGTTACTCAGCATTCAGTACAAGAAAAACAGTGTAAATTAGAAACTGGAGAGGGAATCCCTCTAATACAAACACTTGCTGCTGATACATAAACTTCCTATTTTTTTGACCACAACTGTTTTACAAATTCCCTTCCTTTACTGGAGATTCCCATCTCTCACTAATTCAAGTGCTAAATTAGTACATTCGATGCAGGTGCTCTAGCTTCAGGGGTCCAATATGGCAGTGAAAAGCTGCACCTGTGATTTTTCCTGAAAAATATAACCACTAAATCAATTATCGAGTGTGTTTTAAACACTTTCAATATAATATTGTGAAGCCCAGAAAGAAAGCTCTGTTAGTAACCTGGGTGCACATTTCCAGTGTGTTCTAGATATCTTTACTTAGTAAACATTTGAAGTTACATAACATAATAATTCCAGGAACTTTTTTATCATTCCTAGGCTACAAGGGCACAAAAGAGATACCTACAGTACCATGATTTAACAGACTGAGTCAAAACACAAGAAGCACGTGACACTATTTTGATGTCACGTGTGCTTCATGATAGTCCTAGGAAAAGAAAGGTAGCTTCCTTTTAAGCTTTGTTCTTAACTTTTGATTAAGCCTGAGTTTCTTGAGAAAATAGAATTCAGAAGTGAGTTAATAATTTGTGGTGTTACTCAGTGTCACCCTGCAAGGAGTTGGCATTTTTCGGACAAAAAACAAATCACATAAGACTACTCATTAAATTGAGACAGAAGAACCATGATAAGGGGCAAATTAAAAAATAAATCTTTGGAGTGGTTGCCCTTTTTACAGCTCTTATTCCTGAAAAGCTGTACTGAGATTAGAAGCACTAGATGCTAATGTAATGCAAATACCTAACTTCCAGCAAGGATAATCTAACAGATTAACAGATGCACAAACTAGGAAAATTAACAAAAGGCACAGATTTTTTTCATCTCTTTCTCTCAAGGAGTTCAAGTTACCTTAATAACTTTTCCCAGCAGATTAAAGGGTTATTTCTCCCCTTTGTTCCTTAAGAGCTGTATAAAACCAGGAGAGGAGCCAAACATTCTTTTAAGAGCCACATAAAGAGGGAGATTGCTGTCTCTGTCCTCACCAAAAACACCTTGTCATTCAAGAGACCTCACCCTGAAGATACCAGACTGAAATTGGTTTCTCCAATGTGCACTGCATAAGAACACCACTCTCCTGGCTCCTCTCCTCATAGACCTGGCTGAAGACCTTGCTTAAAGGAGTGTAATCTTACAGGTGACCTGGTAGCATTGATCTTTTTTTTAGGAAGTTTCATAGATCAATAAACAAAAGGAGCAAGTTCAGATATGCAAAACCTGTATGCTTCTTCTCAATTTCATCTATGTTATATCCTATTACATTTACCCACCCTCCGCTCCTCTCCTATAGTGGATTGAAATGTATCTTGGTTCCAAATAGCTCTAATTCAGAAAGTTAACTTTTTCCATAAATTGTGCAACATCAGTTATCTTTACCTTTTTAGTGTTTGATCACTTAACATTTACATTTACACTGAAGAAATTACTGCAACACTTAAATGAAACAAGAGAACGAAAGAAACATTGCCATTGATCCAATGGTTTGCTGTCCTGGCTGCAGGGACAGGCAGCGCTATTTTAGCAGGATTTACTGAAATCTGGCTCCATGCTGGGAAAATATTTACAAAGTGTTTACTCCAGCTAATTCCTGCCATTGGGATGTCTAATGAAGACAGCACCAGGGAAAGTTCCCTTAAAAGGTATTGCAGTTTCCTCTAAGAGGAATTAATTTTGCATAGTATAATAGTGGCAACGAACACAGGAGTCCTTGGAAAATAACTATATGCACCAAAATGATTAATGTCATTTCTAATAATGTACTGTTCATTTAGTCTTCAGTCAACATTGGTGGTACTCAAAGAGTATATCCTGCATGGAACTAAAATATTATATTAAAATCAAAGGACTTTTAAAAACAAAGCAAGGAGAATGCTAGTTGCCCTTTTGTCTGAACAGTTCCAGCCTAGTGCTATGACAGGTACTGAGTGCCAAGTATCTTTCCCAAGTGCTATCAATCCACTCCCTTTCTTCATTAAACCAGCTGCCATTAACTAAGGTCTGGAGTGTCCAAAAATAATTAGCACACTCAGAGCAGAATTTGTCAACATAGATACAGCTCATATGCAAGCTGACAGAACTCAAAGGAAACATCTGCCTGGACTTGATTTTTTTTTTCAGTGTCACAGCTGAATTGTCACACAAGACTTAGAGCTGTTAACACACAAGAACACCTGAACCATTAAAGCCACAGGGCCACACACATCTTGGTGCTGAATTCGAAAAATTTCTAATAAAACAGGAAAATGGGCAATGGCATGACCTCTGCCTCAATCACTGCCAAGACGACAGACCCCAACAGTCACAAAACAAGGATAGAACTTCAAAATAGGGGTAGGACTGGGTAAAATGTGTGTTTGTTTTAAAAACTTTCCAGGCTACTGGTACAAGGGAAGGATCTGGAGTTAATTTAGTAAACACAAATTACAGTTGACTTGGGACAGAATAATGTATGTTCTTGGACATTGCATAATAAATAACCAAATAGAAGCTCTCTGCCCACACCAATTTCTTCTGAATTAGAGAACTATGAACAAAACTTAGCACACAGGTATATTACACTGCTGTGGGACACTTCCTAAAGGAGTCTGACCCATAAAGTAATTTGAAGAATATTGAGTAAATCTTTTGCAAGCATCACCTTCATGGAAACCCCACATCTTTATGCAATACCTGACAAGAAATATATTTCCAAGTTCACCTTTACTTATTGAGCTGCTTTAAGTAAAACACTACCATCAAAGGCATTATTGAGACAGGAGATAACACTGTCTTCTTTAGAGACTTGCTAACAAAGGAACAGTGCTCTACCTTTCTGCTCCATGAGAGGTTGCTGCTAGTCTTATTTTGTCCATACAGACAAAGAATACTACTTAAAAAACTCTGTTTTCTATCTTCTTGTCCACAGCTACAGCTTTCAAATTGTGGCACATTGCCTGTCTATCCAGGACTGGTATGCGGCAATGGACATTGCAAAATGCTGGAACACATACTTACATGTGGGAATACTTTGACTTTTATGGTCTCTATTAAAAGGCCTTCAAGAATTTTCACTGATTCATGACTGAGCTTTGGTCACTATTCATCCCTAGACCAGTGAAGCAGCCTCATTTCCACAAATAATACAGAAGAAAAGTCCCATCGTAGGTCCCAAATCCTACAAAATTAAGAACAGAGCTGTAGCATGAACAGAGCTGTCCACCCCATCATTGAGTTTTATGTAACCTTGTTCTCAGATGCGGGGAAAAGAACTAGCCTTGCAGCATCTAAAGATGAAATGCTCTGGGGTGAAGTCTAACCCCTACAAAAGTCAAGCGACATCTTTGCCACTGGGTTCATGGTGCCTGGAAGACCCTTTTCCTGGAGTACACAGTGAAAACATATCAGAACTGTAATTAACACGCAAATTTCTTGTTCCTGCTTCCAAATGCAGAACAAGAAGCACTGTAATAGCAACACTCTTCTGCTTTTAAGGAAACAGGCAGAAATGAAGAAATGTGCAACAGTAACAAGAACAGAATCAAGATCAAGTCTTAAATCATAATCAGATCATCACCTTGTTCATTATCACTTAACTTTACTGATTGGATTTGGTAGCTGTAAAATCCCATAAAGTAAACAAAAATATCACGGGTATGCTTACACAAGTTGTTTTTCTTTGGCATATTCTACCTTTAATATATTTTCAGCAGTTACCCACACACTGGATAATGAGAGCCCACTTAATACCTTTGTATTCCTCATAGCAAGTTGCATTTTCCTATATGTAGGGAACCAGCTTTAAATATAAAGGCAAGAAAAAATGAAAGAAAAGAAGGTGAAAGACTGTTCTGGTAAGTACTAGCCACATTTGCCAAAATTGGAGATCTTTGAAAAGCACTCAAGCAGAGTAGGAATACTAAGATGAAAAAGTTCTCAGGAGGAGTTCAACATTAGCAAATTTTCACATGTTTGGAATTATCTGAAGTCATTAGGTTCTTTGCATCTTAACATTTTCAAGAGTTGACTCAGCCAGATGCATGAGGAATCAACCAGGGAAGTGTTATCAGTTCTCAATCCGATCTGCTGAAATCCTGCTCTCCTAGTAAGGTTTGTGATAGCAGGATTTGGCATCCAAGTGAAATTTTGTGAAGAAAATGTTGACATAAAAAGAAACTGTGAAGGTATTTGTTTGTTTGTTTTCCAAACAAAGCCTTCACCTCTTCCTCACAGTAAAGGCCATTTCTGAAAATCCCTTTCGCATGGATAGTTTCACAAGATACTTTTTCAACAGCAGAAAACAAATAAAATTTATCATTGGTTACATCTGGTTCCTTCTGAGATATTTTATTCTTAGACTCATAAATGTTTGTTCTTTAGATGCTGTGACCTTGGATATGCCTAATCTAATGAATCAAAGAGGAACACACAATGCACTTTTTATGGCTTTCAAGTTGCCATGATGTTTTCAAGATGCTTATGTCCAAGAAAACTGTAAAATTTGTTAGCCACTAGAGCTACTCTGAAAACCAAGGTCAAGGGTGAGCAGGATGGAAATCGAGGGAAAAAAGCCTGATGTTTCTCAGGGTAGGGTAGAGTACCTCAGGTAAAGGGTAGAGTACAACAGATACAATAGTTTATTTAGTTTCATCTTTTTTTCAGTGTAAATTCCTCAAGAGTACTACGAGTACTGTCCCTCCACTGATTTTCCTATTAACGCAGCCAAGAAGAAAAAAATAAACTTAATTTTACAATTTTCTTCAAAATGTCACAAAGCCCTATTTTCCAATATTAAAAGAGCAATAAAACAAAAATGCCAGAGCAGCTTAATAGAGATGGTTTGGAGGCAATTTGTGGTGTTGTTGGGGTGATTTTCTGGAAACCATTTCATATGATTCCCAGAAAACATCAAGTTCTCTGTAGTCTTATTTGCTTCCTATTCTTCTGCAATGCCTGAACAATATTCATCATGCTTTATATCTTGCTAAAATACAACAAATCTTCCCCTCCCCCCCAAAAAGTGGACAAAACTCTAAAATCAAACCAAAATATGGAAGGGTATGTTGAGCTGGCTAAACAACATGTATATTTTTCAAGTGCAAACACCTTCATATTTAGAACCATCTTCCTGAAAACATGAGGATGCATCTGGGGGCAGATGAAACATCAGTCCATTTATCACTGATTGTAGAGTGATAGGGTCTTTATTTGTTTAATCTGCTTTTCTCCAATCACAATTATTTTATCCTAAATTTAAGAGAAAGCCTTAAACCTGCAGGTCCCTATTTTGTTTTGGGTCTGAATTTTTATCCTAATAAATTGATCATAGTAAGCATGAATCAAGCTGCCAAAAGTCACACAGAATAAGGGTAGTTCTATGAGAGTTGCCTTCCCTTCTGGGGAAAAAGATGGACCACCTATCCTGGCAAAAGACAACAAGCTCCCCAACAGGCAAGCCCCTTCTCTAAGGAGGTTCTGGAGTACACAAGCTTCTGAATTTTATCTCGGAGAGTAGGAAAAGAAAGAAAGTAGGTGTCTTTAGTAAATACTATTTTGCATGTTTTAGTTAATATTCTTTAAATAACATTTATCATATAAGGAAAATTAAAGAGTCATATTAAAACAAAAGCTAGACATTTGACATCAGACTGAAGAATCTACTCCTTTGATTCATTCTTTCAGGATTCCTCCAGTTTGAGGTATTTGTTGAGTTTTAGTGTGCGTGCATTTTTCCAGTGAAAGGTTATTGATAAAGTACAGAACAATGAGAACTGATTTGGGAACATTTGAGCTCCATTCAAAATTTCTCCAGATAAAACTAAAAGTACTGTTATTTCACATTTGACATCCTGAACCCCTGATTAGGGTTTGTTGTGGTTTGACATTTTTCCTAATTGATATTTAAACAGATTGGCTACAAGTTCTTTGAACTGCAAGTGAGATACCCAAATAAAGATGGATACCTGTGGAGCACATAACAGTTTTAGAATCTGTCTTTATTTAGTAGCTGCCATGCCTGACGAGCTCAAGCAGAGAGACTTCCTGTTCACAAGCTGTTATGAATGTGAAACATGACATCTGACAGCACTTTTCCCACCACTTCTAAATCACAGCCATTTCCACCACAATTCCCTCTTTTAATGTAATGGGAAATGCTTGATTCCACATTTAATCCTGCAAGTTCTTGGAAATCTAATGGGAGCATATTTTGGTGTGCCTTAGTGCCACAAGTGGGGTGCATGTATCGTAGCGATTAGGAGTTCAGGAAGTCAAGGCACAAGGTTACTCTTAGAACTTCAGATTGAAAGATACATCTAAAAACCTTGGGGGGGTGCTTAAGATTGTCAAAGCAGTTGATTGATACAGATGTGATTCACTACGCTTTCTCCAACCTTGTGAGGATCTCCCATGTTTTTGTTTTATATGCTGATATCGTTCCTTTGCATTTGATTTTTAAAATTTTGTCTAGTGGCAAAAGGAGGCCAAGCCCTTCTTCTGAAATAAATGCCTCCTATCACCAGTCATGGATGAACACTAACTTATCTTCTGCACATGGCTATTCCTCTTTGCTCATTCCAGAATGAGTCCACAGTAAAACAGAGATTTTCTTGATATCATATAGCTCATGCTTTATTGGGCCCTAGCAGATTAACACTACTTCAATTTCAGGTGGAGACAGCTAGGACCACAAGCAGGATGAAAGCCTGTATAGCAGTGGTTTTCAGTGTTCTTGGCTTTGAGGAACTTTTATGTTTTCCAGCATAAGTGCCAATCCTTGTACAGTAAATTTAAGCCTTCTGACATTAGACTTACTTTCCACACTACTTTTACACAGATGCCTAGCAGTAGACCTCAGACTACTGCAGAATCCCAAATGAAAACTATTCTGTGGTGCTGGTTAACCACACAATAAATATAAGGTAACTTATATCATGTAACACTTGTAAAATGTAGGGCTGTCATCTGTGTTACAACGTCAAACTCCCCATTTTGCACAAGACACATACAGGACATCAGTATTCCCGAAGCCTATGAAAACTTCACGCAACTAACCTAATTACCTGCAAAGCAGCTCTGCAGCACATGCACTGGGCTCAATCTGCTATGGAAGCACATACTGCACATACTCACCCAACCTGTCTGGGGCTGCTTTCCACCTTTACTATAATAACATGGCATCTTCTGGATATGGTGAACAGTCAGCTCATGAATTTATCCCCTAACAATACTGGATCTAATAGTTAGGGAACCCAAGAAAGTTACTCTGCATATTATTTTCCGACCTGCTCCCTGTTCCAAGACAAATTCAGTTTTCCAAGAGCATCCTTTAGGGAGGGAAGGCATCCCAACATTTTGGTTGGCAAAGAAGAGCAAAGATCAGTTTCATAGGACTGCCATTTTAATTCCTTCTCAACTCCTCACCTATCACACAGCACATAACTGCAGGGTAATATGAATGACCATAGCACAGATCCTTCTTCATTTCAGAATTATTACATTTATCTTTGCACAAGTAGTTTTTCCACCAACAGAAGTGATTATTTGGAGTAAGGCATGGTGCTAAAGCAGTTTGAGTAAACGATAGAATATAGAGAGCATGTGTCATTTATCAAAAGAGAGATCCCTAGTTTCTGTGGTGATTTAAGACCCTAGGGATACTTGGGAAGACTAATATATTAATACCAATCTGTCAACTAACCTCTAGCATGAATTGTTTGACATTCAACTTCTCTAATCCCGGAGATAGTACTGGGGATTTCATATTTTTCCTTCCATGCCATGCGCTGACATAATCCCATTAAAATATTATTTCAGTAATTTTACCTGAAAATTACTTCAGTCAAGATCCAGATGTATTATCTGTATATTATTTATGTTTTCAGAAGTGTTTGTCTTATTGACTTCCTATAAAAAAAGTCTCAAAGATTTTCTTATGAGTCCCTGCAGGCATGTGGGTACTTAAAACTCATCTTTAGGAAACAAATTAAGTAAAATTATTTGAGATGATCTTGCATTTAACAGAACTGCCTTTATTATGGACTTGATATATTTGTTTCAGTAGTGTCTGAAAAAACAAAATTTAATAGAAATTAGATCAAGGATTTACAATATAGGCTTTTTTTTTTAATTTGAGGTAGGCTTACAAAATGCAGCATGCTTAATAGCATTTTTGTTTATCACCCTTCCACTCTTTGCACTTTACAGAAGGTAAAAAATTCTATTAAACTATACATCTTCTTATTACATGAAAATTAAATATGCTCATCACATTTTTTCCTGCAATGACAAATTCAACTTTGACATAGAATTGTGTTTCAGAATCTCAAAATTTATTATGTACCAATAAGCAAAATGCATTAATCTGCAGTTTGATTAAAAACACCCCAAACAGTATTCTGCTTTAATTGGATATGTACATCCATTACAAAACTAAAGATGAGGAAAGTCAATTTTGCAAAGCTGCAAAAATATATAAGATATATATATGCTTCTCCTTCCTCCTTCCAATCTTTCCAGGCAGTCTCTTTTTAAGGTTTTACCTGGTGAATGCTGATGTTACTTCTAACTAACTCATACAAACAAAAGTTAAGAACATCATTTTGAGTTACCACAGAAAACAGGAGTTTCTAGCTCATCCATTATTAACACAAGAATTGACCATCAGTAAAGCACTCCAAATGAATTGATGTGGTTTTAGTTATCTGTGGTTCCTGGCTTGACAATTTAAAAATAATCTAAAGTGAGACTGAACATCCAGATCAAGTTTTTCAATTGGTTAGTCTTCAAATCTGACTTGTCTTATTTTCAGAAAGGGTGGGAAGGCCACTCATTTTGAAGCTGTTTGTTGATGACTCCCAAATTAATACATGATCTTGTAGGTTTTGGCCAACATGGTATAGAGAAAGACAATAGTAACACTGGAAAGTATCACTGGAAAACAATAGTAGGGATGAAGCTGACAAGATATATAACAGCTACTCGTTTCCATACATCTCTGTTATTACACTTGATATGGCTAATGACCTGTCAGCTCTGAGTTTTGCAGAACACATAAGAAGCAAGAACCTTCATTTTCCACTCCTGTTTTGCAAATGCCATTGAACACAGTGATGTGGATGACACTCCAGTCTCAAGACATCTTTAGATCATTAGCTGCAGAAAACAGATCATTCTTACATGGCTCATTTCTTATATTCTGCCCTAAGCATCCACTATTGACTGCTGCCAGAGACTACACATCAAGCTAGAATGACCTGTGGTCTAACTCTGCACAGCCAGTTTACATACTTACATTAAATGATAAATACATAAATGCACACAGGTATGTGACACAGGTAGCGACCACAATTCTTTGCCTGAAGCCACTATTGAAAGTCCTGATTTTGCTTGCTTCTAGTGGATACCATTCAATAATCTTTGTGCAATCCTTTGGCATGAAACATAATAAAACAAGACAATAAAGATAAATTTAAAACAAAAACAAGCCAACAAAAAAGATAAAAAGGTCTTCCAAAGATCTGCTAACTAAACAAGTAAGACACATTCAAGAAGCTCTGTCCATCGGCATAACTGGCATAAATGAATTTTCTCACAGTTACTTCAGTATACGTAAAATCCAATGGTAAACCTACCTACAGGTCTCCTGTAAAAGACTGGATTTGCATTTGGCTTATGCAAGGAGACAACTCACAGCTGATGGAATTAAAAGTATAAACTAAGGTATGATCATATTGGCCAGTTCTGCTTCCCAAGTAGGATGCATCAAGAAAATTCTTCAGGCTGACTCCTGGTCAACCAGTAAGAATGTAAGTGCTCTGCTACAACAGTTCTTTTTTCAAATGCTGCACACTTTAGTTTAAAGACTGAGATAAATAAAACTGAGACTAGGAAGGTGAATATCATAATGATCAAATGATAATCTTGAAGCTTAAAATTCCCCTTGGTCTTGTTTAGAATCAAAGCACAACTCAAGTACAATGTATATTCCATTAATTTAAATGACTTTGCCTTTCACAACTGTTGAACCCTCTGGCTCAGATACAACTCACACAATTTTGCAAGTGCACATCGTAGACATTCACAGCTGTATTAGAATGACACTGTCATTTTTAGGACATGATTTATCTGGCCTATTTTTGTTTTCATTGACATAAGGTGAACTGCATCAAGGAAATTGGTATTTCTGTCCACTTAAATATAAAGCGAAAGGCAAGATGAACAGCTCAAAGGTTTCTTTTTATAGTACAGAAACTAATATTTTGATGGATGAAAGTCACTTAGTCCCCTCAAAGATATTCAAAAATGAACAGAAATTCTACTGATATACCACATGCTCAAGAGAAACAGCAGTATTCCCATTATAGACTTTAATTTTTACTGGAAATCTGGTCTGAGGAAGGAGTGCAATGTAAAGCCCATAATCAACTGTCTGAAGACAATTTAAATGTTAAATAAATGAACTATACAATATATGATTAGAGGTTGTAATTATATACCTAGTAGTCCATTTAAGTGACTGACAAGCATTCA
The DNA here is from genome assembly GCA_034781795.1 of Crypturellus tataupa. Lineage (NCBI taxonomy): Eukaryota > Metazoa > Chordata > Aves > Tinamiformes > Tinamidae > Crypturellus > Crypturellus tataupa. Next base: position 173,246 of record JAWLRI010000216.1, read on the forward strand.
CTTGAGGATAAAGAAATGCAGAAAGCTAATATTTATATTAATTCACATGTTAATTTTGTGATTTGTGACCCCAGAAAACTTTCAAAATAAAAGGGTAGCAACATGCTTTCAAATTACCACAGGAAAAAAAAAAAAAAAGTCCTCCCTCCACCAATGGAAGTTTCACAGCCAACAGAAGGGATAAAACCACACGGAGGAGATATTTTTAATTAAGTGCAATATAAAGTGAATAATGGTTAGCCATATTCAGTCTGATCAGCTATTATCAAACGGGCTTCAGCTTTTTAAAATAAACCATTTAAGAAAGGCTTACTGTTTTAAACATAGGCTGTTTCCAATTATAAAAGAGAGCTTTTAATTAAGATTAGTAAAGCCTAATTCAAGGTATAATTTGGTTCCTTCAGTTAGTACATGTCTATTAAAAGTGAGCAATTAAGGTTAAATGGGTTGAAGCATTTAAAGCACTCCCCCCTCTTCAAATAATATAATAGAAAAGAGCATGTCAGTAACTAATTCAGACCAGAAGACATGTATTTCCATTAAGTTTTATGCTTCCTTGCTGATCATAAAATCTACAAAGAATAATCCATTGGTAAAGTGTGTTTTCAGTGGAAAATAATACAAGTCTGGGTTTGAAGTGTTATAGCTTACCATGCATAATTTCAAGAACAATATAAAACACGAATTCTGTAATTTTATAAATATATATAAAACTTGCTTCTATTATGGCTTTTCTCCCCTGATTTTATATCGTTATAGCCCAGTAGCCTATTTCCCGCTTTCGGTAGTTTTGTTCGTATCCCATGTAAGGTTCTTGGGAACACTGTAGCTCTGAGAAGGAAAGGCAGAGGGGCACTGACACTTCTATGACTTATGCAAACAGCCTCTTAAAGCCCTTCCACCCCACTCCTGCTTTCACAAGTTCAACAGTTCTTTTATGACTGCAGTTCTTCATGCTTGGGCTCATCTATGAGATTAATTCCTTTCAGCAAGTTTAAATAAGACTGGATAAGCTAGCCCAAGGCCCATATTCCTGCACTCATGACACATGCTCCACATGCCCCCATGCAGCTGTGGCAACCTTGGCATCTCACAGCCTTCCAGGCTAATTCAAGCACATGTATCTTAACTATATAAAGCAAGATACCAGGCTATCCTTTTCCTTAAGCATAAAACCTAGAGGTCTTCTGCTGCAAACACAGTAACAGAGGTGGCTTTATAGTTATAAGCACAGGGGACTTATTCCCTGCTGGTCCTTTCTGAAGGGTCTTTCTTTCAGGCCAGCACCCCTCAAACTCACTCTTGTTAACATATACATCACATACATAATCCTTCTCAGGCTAAGAATTCACATTTCCTATATGAATTAGGGGCCTTTGTAACAACTACAGCAAGTACTGTGACCTTCCATACATAATCAAAATATTTGTGTTAAAAAAAATCTTAAGATTGGCACCATAACATGAATGCTACTGGCAATGACTAAAAAGCCTTCTAGATTTAAGTAGCACAGAAATGTATTCTAGAAACCCAGGTCTCACAGGCTAATATGCACATTTACGAGATGGAATTCCTTACAATACTTAAATACATTAGCGAGAAAAAACATAAAGCTACAAGTGTTACTGCCACCTTACTACTGCTCTTCCCTGAGCTTTCTAAAATCCTCTGAGCCACTGCATATTTTCTGCCACTGCATTAATAACACAGGTTTCCTGAATGAGTTTTCATGTGGGCTTACACCAGGACCTATACAGGTATATCTACTTGCTTTGTTACCCCAGGAAATGGGCATATGAAATTCCTGTACAACTCAAATTATGCCAAAAAGCTACTGCTACAACTACCCTGAATAGTTTTCTACATACTCTGTATTCAGAAAATATGCTAAAGATTTCTACAATTTGTTTCATGAGACTGAGATACTGAACTGATTTTTTCATATGCTGCTTTCATATTTTCTTCAATAAAGACAATAAAAAAATAGCAAAATGGAAAGAATGAGCAGATCCGGGCTGCCAGAGGCATGAAGAAGACAAGTCATTTTTATAAGGATCTAGAAGTGACCATTAACTTAAAACATAAGTGACAACACTTTGGATTTTTTCCATATCAAAAAAAAAAAAAAAAAAAAAAAAAAAAAAAAAAAAAAAAAACACGCTTGCTTTCCTAATCCATCAGAGTGGTCAAGCATACTGTAAACAAGAATTTCAGGACTTGCTTGCATTGCTAAAGCTTTTCAAAGAGATGCAGTATAAAGGTTCTCCTACTCTAAGGCCTTAGTCTTGATAGGTATAAAACTGCTGGCATACAGAATGGAAGGCATCAGCCACTTTCATTTTCATGCAGAGAAACAGCAGATATCTAATGAAAAAGAGAATACCCAACCAAAGCATGTTAGTCCTTAGGTCTTGGATTCAGGAAAACAAGCTGAGATTCACAATTCCTACCTCATGCTTGCTCCTTGTCTCACTCCTAAGAGCCAGAACAGTTACAGGTCCGAGTACAGCCCTCATTTATTCCTTTATTCCTCACATTCTGTGCATGGCTGCATGTGCCATCTGAACAGAGGTGAATTTGCTTAGCCAAGTCTTGCCCTTGGGGAATCAGAGAGTTTGAGCTGAGCTCCCCTACCAAAGTACTCACCAGGCTTTTGGGTCACCAAAACACAAGCCAAGAAAGCCTGCTTTTGCCCAGGATAACTACATGCAGCCAAATCTACTGTAAGAGCCCTTGAGGAAACTCCAGAACCAGTCAAGGGGACTGCCTGTCTTTTGGTGTGCAGCTCCTGGAGCCTGTTAATAAGGATCAGCAGTGCCCCTGTACATGTTCAACAACACCATGCAGCTAGGCTGGTTGTATAAGAAAAAAAGTAAATGGGCAGAGAGGAAAGAAGAGAGTTTTAGATCAAACTCTTCCTCTGTCAGGTTGGAAAACATCAGAAATATGGAAATTTCTAAATGAAGTTGGAGTTCGGTGCCTTGTAGTTGAATGGAAATACAGGCATTTCTCCATGATAGGGTTTTTACAGAATGTTTTTCCAGTGAAATTTAGTAAAGAGAAGTGCAATGAGAATAAAGACACAGCCCTACTCAGTAAAAGACACTATATCTCTAGAGGTATGAAGGCAGATATTTAAGCCATATATCTAATTCCTCCTACATATCTGCTGCCAAAAATGTAGATATGCATTACTGCCACTGCCATTCAACAAAGTAGATACCCACTTACTTTAAGTACTTTTTCACTGCAACCGGGTGACTACTTGCTTGAAAGCTTTGAAAGCAGCCTCAGTTTCCAGATAATGAAATCAGAACAAAAGCACTTCAGCACAATTTCCTTCTGACAATAACGACCTGGAATGCATCACAGTTATGTCCTGTAGGATTTTCGGCAATGATATGTCCAACAAATAACAACTGCAGCAATGTTTTCCATTTCCTGATCTCCAAGGCACAGCGGGAATTCTGCAGCAGACCTCCAGCACAGTAACAGACACCAGATCAATATTAGACATCAGTTTCATGGGGTTTTTTTCAGTTAAAAATGGGATGCTGTGTGAGCGTGGTGCCTTGTAAAACATGAGGACTGACAGCGGTTTGTGCAGACTAGGGTTTGGGAGCAATGATGTGCAGGCTTTAGCAATTTTTAGCTGAGGATAAATGCAAAATGGCATTTATAGTCTCTGAGATAAAAGTTTGATATTAAGTAGTCTGCTTAATAAATTTATTATGGAAACCAAAGCAATTTGAAGGCCATTTGAAGGCCTATTTGGTATTTCTGATTTTGTCAGATAGCCACACAGTTATTGATAATAACTGTGAAAGCATAGCCTTGATTTTGATGTGTTATCTATGGGGCAAATGTCACTGAATAAACCGCACTCTAGTTCAGGTCAGGAAAATGAAGGCCTTTTGCACCAGCTTCTTAAATGATACAGAGAATCTTTTTTTTTTTTTTTCCTTTGGTCACAGAAGTAAAAACATAAACTTCACAGCTTTTCTCCAAATAATAGGCACTGCAATAACAAAACATGATAATAACTTCACTGTACTAAAACATTTCATGGGAATTATTTTAAAGGTAATGTCTACTTAAGATTAAGCACATGCTCAAGTGCTCTGAATCAAGGCATTTGAAGAAAACAACTCTTCAAACTGCAGCGTCAATATATTCCTTTCACAGAACATCTTAAACATGTAGGAAAACCTTGCAATCTTAAGGTGGTCTGTCAGACCGTGCATTCTGTTTCTTATAACTCTGCCAAATGCCTATGCTTGGGCTACAGCGCTTCATGCAAGACAACTTCTTTAAAACAAGTCTCTTTTGGTGGAGCTGAAATTTAAATAGGAAGACTAAACTAAACAACAAAATAGACCTTTTTAAAAAGTGTTCTGCTGGCAAATGTAGAGCTTTATTATGTTTAAAAAGTTTCAGCTCCCCACTTGCTTTAATAGACTTAGTGCTCTCAGATTTCTGAGCAACTTCTTGTAAGGAGGCAGGAAGTTATCTTTCAGTGGATTCCTGCGGACAGTAAAAGCTGTCTGAATTGTGGCTGAAAATTCAACCAACAAAAAATAATCCATCACAGTCAAATAAATTCACAAGTTTAGCAGGTAGTGCTGAAATTTAGACAGCCGAAGTTTTCAAAATGTAATCCTTGGAGGATGTTTTTCAGCCTTAGGCTGCAGTTTGCTAATACAAGGACTCCAGAAACTAAGGCAGATTAAGGAATCCGCTCACCCTACTCCCTCAAAACCATTTGTTTCAGCCTCTCCACCACATAGCTCATTGCCTCTTCAGTTTGCAACTGCTTATGGGGCCATGCTGTTAGCCTTTGCTTTCTTTTTTCTCTGGGGAGATTACTTTGGTGCTAGTGTAGCATCACATTGGTTGCCCTGTGCCAAAAAAAAAAAAAAAAAAAGCATAATCAGGCAAACAGCAACTTCCTAAAGGAGTGTACTGTGGAAGTACAGGACGATCATTTTTCTGACTGGAGTGTATACACATTTATCCTATAATCTCCTGCCAACCATTCTCCATTTCCCTCTATCCACAGCTCTTCTAGCCTGGAATGGGGTTGGGCTGGTGCAGCAGGTGGAGGCTGTAGGCACCAGCCGTTGCCTCCATAGTGCCCTAGTAGCATCAGCACGATTGCTATGTGACACAAACGCAAAGGAAACAAAAGTCACCTTAGGGGAGGTTATTTGGGAAAGGATTAGAGAAGCAGCCTCAGGCCACATTCCCCACCTCCTCTCCCATCCTTCGAGCAAAGGTTCTCTGGCCACATCATGCGTCAGTGTGTGTTTAGCCACCTAAGGAAGGATGTGTGTATTTTGGTCATAAGACAGAAATGCATGCTGACCAAATTAGTAATCACATGAGAGTTGGCAAATGAGGCCACACAATTTGCCATCTCACCAGCTGAGGAAAGAGCCACAGGTCCAGGGGGTAGAACAGTCTGGAAGACGCAAAAGGACAAATGAATCCTGAGCTAGAAAGGGGGCAGAGGGGCGGAGAAGAGCAGAAAGGAGGAAAAAGGGGAAAACTGCTTGGCCTTGAACACAGAACTCCGGGGAAAGGGCCAGTGAGGGGTGCTCAGAGCTTGCAGCTACCAGCTCTCCAGATCCACAGAAGTCTTGCTCTGGGATCCTGGCTCCCAGAATAATAATGCTGGAACTGGAATAAGCCACTGAGATGGATGCCATGGAAAAGTAAATGGAGCAAAATAAAAATGGGGCAGGCAGGAAGATACTAAAAGGGGCAACAGAAAGAAGAGCAAGATTTCTATCATGGAAGTGACAGGGTTAAGAGGCAGCTGAACAACAGAGGACTCAGCAACATAAAGATGAAGAATGCAAGGAAAGGAGAAGGCATCATCAGAAAAGTCAACAGGCCGGAGAACAGGAAAGGCTACAGAGAAATACAAACAACAGGACAATGTGTGCCTGATGCATGAAGAATGTGGACAAAAGGAAGACTGTTGCCATATTAAACTGTACATTTTATTTGTGATCTTTCCTTTTATTAAAATTTTTCTGGCAGATAATTTACACTGTACATTTGGGGGAAAGGAGAAGTTCCTTCTAAATACCAAGTTTACATCCCTACAGGAGGCCATCTTTGGTTCTGCAGCTCAGCAACTGTTGAGGCTGATGAAATTTTGAAATTTTATATATACTTATAAGTTCCCAGAGCACCCATAGACCATCCAGAAGACAGGGAGCTTATCAACTATTTAGAGAAATGTCCTTGGAAAAAACATATTTTTTATCCAAATTGAGAATTACATGCAAGGCTGATGAAGAATGAGGCCATATTTCTAGCAACATGGTATTTGTTTATGCAAAATATAGTGATATTTGTTTCCAAGAAGCATTTCTGGGGCGGGAGGGGGGAAAGTTGGAGCAAACGTTCTTTTTCTAAGTAAAAATGGAAGATTTCCAAACTGGACCACCGGGGGAGCTGTTCACTGAAGCAGCATTATGGGCTGCCAGAAAGTAGCTCTGAAAGGTAGGATAGGTTAGGGAGGAGAGAACAAGGTGGGGGGGAGGGACGATACATGGGTATGGATGGCAGTGAGCGGTTAGGCGGTTCCTGCTGCCATGACTGAAGAATATTCTGGTTTTATTAGATAAACTGGTGAACACAGTCAGAATTATAAGCAAGCTCCAAGGAAAAAAGTATCAAGGCTGAATCCTCGTCAAATAAAAGCCCCGTTCAAGGAACAAAAGAAGCCCAGAGGGAAAAAAAAGTTATTGTAAGAAGCTAATTCACTTAGGCTGTAATAAAATTATGCTTTATTACAGATCACTCTCAGGAGCATTTTGGCATTTTGTTTCTTGCTAACTCCCCTCCATCCCCTAAGAGTCTGCAGTTCCCTTAAGCATTTGCCAAACTGGCAAGTTGGAAATTTGGCTTTCAATGGTCCAAGAAATTTTTTGAAAGGGCACAGAAAGAAAAGATAGCAGTATGCTGGGGATGCTCAGAGACACCTTTACCAGGCTAAACCAAAAATGATACATGAAATTATCTGATCAGATAAGTAGGATTTCAGAGAGAAGAAAACACAGTTACTGAGTTCCAGTCAAAGCTGTCGATTGTCATTTTTGCCCCCTTTCTGACAATATGCAGTAATTCGTCCTGGAGCTGCTTTCAGTAAAATCACCACAATGGCTCCCTTTGAGTAAGGCTGTATCCCATGGAGATAAAGCTAGTGAGATCTGACCCTGAAATGAAATTGCCACAAACCTGCATAGAGGCAGAGTGTCTCTTCCTCAGTGCTCCCTTGGCCTGCTGCAGCACTACCAGACAAAACGCCATCACAAACTCTGGCAGTAAGGGATCTCACCGAGACAACAGAGCCACTAGGGAAGGCAGGTGTGAAGTTCAGTGTTAATGGCAGCCTTCCCAACTGCTGGAAAACTGGCGTCTGTTAAGGTACGAGGAGAATTTTAAGTATGAAACTAGAAAGCACAACAGCTTCAGGATGATTTGCTAGGGAGCTCAGGACTGCACAGCCAGCTCAAAAGAAATTAAATCAGGCATCAAATCCTCAAACACTAAACTGAGATAAGGTCAAAAAAAAGGTTATACAAAAAAATAACAAAAACTAGAATAAGGATATGACCCAATATGAAACACTATTACCTGCAGCTTTTGAGAACATAGTAGGCAAAGGGTTTGTTTATTCGTTTGTTTAAAACAGAAATGTTCAGAAAAATACTTTCTTTGCTTTGTTTTTTCTTCAGTTCCTCTGACAGGCACGTAGGAGGATATTATTAGTGGGTCTGACCAAGCAAACCTTGGCCTCCCTTACGTCTTTACAGGCAAGAGCAGTAAGACTATGGATGCAATGATAGCATTCAGCCTGAAATGTGTCAATATTTGCAAGTTCCTTGAAGACAACCCTTCCTCAAGGGAATGAATTCACCTATCGTAATCAGAAGAATCATCAACCAGGGAGAAGTCACTTAGGCTGCCTTGTTCAGGGGCATCCCCGTTGTTCTGCAGGGTGGGACGGACAGACAGATAGCACAGGCTCAGCCCTGTATAAGCCTCGAGATACCTACGTTTCAGAAGCCAGAGGACAACCAGTAGTGTACACGCTATCTCGCCTTCATCGATAAAGATGGTCCCCACATGAAAGATTTGGTGAGAGGAGATTCATCAGACAACATCAAAGTCTTAGAAGAAAGGGGATCATCGTTCTGCTTAACATTTAGAAGCCCCCAATCTTACTTATCTCTCCGGAGAGGAGGGAGTTTCAGTGCAAGCTCCCGAACAAGGAATGGGGAAATGAGAACTCTGAAGTGTCCTGTGCCGCTTCCTAGCTGACCGTGTGTCAAGATCTGATTTCATTTTTGGAGAGGATGAGAAATACATAGCCAGTATTTGAAAGACTAAAGTAAAACAAAAGTGAGTGAAATGAAACTAAATCTGGTAAACGAGATTAACATTGAAGGAAGAGTATTAAATTAACCTTGGAAAAACAATAATTAGTATTATGATTACGATGATGATTATTATTCAAACAAAAGTGATGACAGGATAAAATATGTGTATTTTCCCAGTTGTTAAGATTTGTTTGTAACCATTTAAAAACAGATACAAGAAGAAACTTGGCCTCACACATGCAAAATTATTGATTATAATAATGAGTAGTTTATCTTTGTCATTTCTGAATCATTGTCAATTCAACGAGTTATTCATTTTAGATTTTAGTGTATTATCACAAACACCACAACCAATTTAAATTTTGGCTTGGGGACATTATTCCTCCTGCAGCAAGACAAAATTGCATATGATAGTCCTGACGGTCCCAAACATTTGTCAAAATAAGAAATATGCTACCATTTGCTTTCCACAAAATTAGAATTCATCGTTCAGGAAAAGGCTTTTAATTAACATTTCAGAGATGATCTCTATAGTAGGTACTCCATGCTTTTTGTCTATAGCAGATTTGTCTGAGACAAAGCCAGATGTCACCAAACAAAATGGAAATAATAAAATCCAGGTATATCAATGTAAATATGTTTCCAGGCACTGTACTGGGTATTTCCATTTGCTGTACATAGACAAACATCAGGATCTGTGGTATGGCTGTGGGGAGCAGTGTATCTAAAAGAGGAGAAGCCTTGCTACATTGTTCGGCACTCTTTTTCCAAAAGCCTCTTCCTGCCAAGAAGTGCTTTGATGAACATGGCGCTTCAGAAGGTACAATACAATGTGCTACCAAGTGGCTGTGCATCTTTAACAGAAGAGTATAACATACTTAGGGCTGAAAATACCTGTGTCTCTTACTGGGGGACTGTAAGGAAGACTAAATCATTGGGGGAATCAAGAACAACAGTCTCCTTTGCAGACTACCATGGCCTGCTTGCCTGGATTAATTACTTACATCAGGAAAGGGCACATAAGTGCATTAACATATAACCAAGTTATACCACACCAGCATAGGTTACCCAACTACCTGTCAGGCAGAACTGCTGCTGAGAGTCTGTGTTTTCAGACATCTGTTCTGCTAACACAAAGCTCCAAAGTGAGCAGAAACCTGAAAATCATCCTGTCAAGATATTTTACCATGGAGTATGTATGCTGCCCTCAGCAAGAAACCTATCAGCAACATCAAGCTTTACAAGAGAAAAAATTCATAGCTGAAAGGCTGCATATAATGAGTGGCTGTGCTATTAAACTACTATCCATAGCATTCCTTTTCTGTGCAAAGAGTTTAACACACCTGATAACAATTGTCAGACCAGTGATAAAAGGAACTGAAGAGCATTTATGAAAATAATATTGAAGATGATGATAGAAAAAAAATGGTTCAAGCAGCAAATCATACTGAACACCGACAGTCTGAAAGTAGAGATTTGCACTAGGTTCCGGGGATCATTTTTTCAGGAAAAAGACCATATTGACCCAATCCTATCCTCTACATGCTGTACAGAGAGGGTGCTATACCATCCAAAAGGAAAAGAAACAATTACAGCAATTCACTTAAATCATTCTCACACTGGGAATGAACAGTAGGTTGGTAGAAAAATTGTCTAAAATAAAAAATAAATACAAAAGATAAAGATAACTAAAAAAAATGGGGAGAGATTACCATCAATCAGCAATTATATGGAGTTTTTTAATCATCACTGGGATGAGGGTCTGAAATAGCCTTAACCCAGGAGAAGGGGCAAAAAGATTAGCCTGGGTTTAAGAGCTAAACCCTTTCATAAACTGATCAAGGACAGAAGAGCCCCTCTCAAGGCCTAGGCAACAACAGGACTCAGAATCTTCTTGCACTTTCTAGATTTCCCATTGCCTTGACATAATTTTCCAGCTAACAATTCCACTGTGATGCCAGGCTAAGGAGAAAGACTGAGACCAAAAGTTAAAAGAAGAGAAGATTAAAAGCCTGATCAATGAGGGAGCTTGCTTGCACATGAATCGGCTGTCAGTTAAGCGCCATATGGAGAAAAGAAACAAGCAATTGGAAGCAAACCATTTTTTAAAATAACTTGGACTGGATACATCATTCCGTCATACAGAAAAACTAGTTATCCCCAAAAGGACATTGTCGTTTTGCAGAATATGAAGAAGTATCACCTTGGCATTTGTAACAACTGCTGAGGGTAATCTGCTACACACCTGGAACTTTATGATTGTTCTGTTAACTGGAAGCAAAAAAATCAAAACATAAAGCAGATGTGTTTGTTGCCATCTTATATTTCCAGAAGAGAATGAGTTAAGCCCACGACAGGCTTGAGACCGTCTTTGGTAGTGCTGACCCTATGGCTTGACACCAGCACACCAGAGAGCTCATTGAAAAGAAAAGGTAAACTGGAATCTACAGGGGCAGGAAGGAACACAAGGAGAATCTCTTCTGTCTGGAGAAACAGTTGAGCAGTGCGGAAAGACATAGGTCAGCAAGTTCAGGCCAAAAAAGAAAAGTCCAAAAGACATTTTGGGGAAGAGAGGAAAATTCAAGAACAAACTTCCTGCTAAGGGATTTTAAAAGACTGTCAAGAAAAAGAATCATTTCAAAGTAATTGCTGCTAGAAGGCTTTGTATTCCCTTGAAGAACCACTTCTGGTGTATTTCTAATCACCTTTTAGATCACAAAAAAAGGTGTGCAAAATCATGCACAAGTGACTGGACTTCCTATTTCATCTGACAAAAAGGCATTCATGAGCCTCAAAGGTCCCACTTTTTAAACTAAACATTATCTTTGAATTTAAAAGTAATAATAAATACACAAGAGTACACAAAGTACATATATTCTGGACCTACTTATATAATCTTTGCTCCACTGATAGTCTAAAACTTCAAAATTTCCAAATCATATTAATTCCCATGCGGGAATCCCTTTCTTCAAAATGCATTTCATGTGAATGAAAGTCATATTTAACACTGATCTTTAAAATAAATGTGTATGTACAGTGGAATCTCTTTAAATTAATTTCAACATCTCAGTATTTTCTAAACATTTTAGTGAGCCCCCAGTTATGGTAAATCTGATGATACAGTGTCATTTTTTTCAGCTCACTGCTGCATATAAATTGCAATCTTGGTAATCCTTGTTTGTTTACTGAGCCTGGCCCTATACAAGAGCCTGCTCTATAAGGGAGTTAGCTACACTATAATGAATGTTCTTCAGACATGAAGCAAAATAAATGGTTTGCTATGAAAGCCATGAAGAATTCAGCTCAGGAGGCACATTATCTTTCACAGTGAAAGTAAGTATCTTTACCTTTTCTCAAATGTAACTAGTTTCGATGATGAAAAAGGCTATTTAAAAGCTTAGTTATAAAGACCAAAATAATTTAACAACCCAGCTTTGGTTTTGGTGCAATGAAAATTGTATGGTGTATTTCATCTTTGTTATTATTACAAGCACAGTCAGTTCTGTTTTAAAATATAATTTTTAACAGGCTGATTATTGGTTCTGAAGAGCTGAAGCACTTCAGAACCAAAATAAGAGGTACTATGCAGGTATTCTAATACTAAGCTCCAGAAGAAAAACATTCAGAACTTAAAGCTTTCTGCTTATCTCAAAAATGAGTATTAATTGTGAATTTAAGATGCATACAAAGTGATGCAAAATGTTTTGAATTATTAGTATAACATCATAAAGTTATATTTCACATAAAGTAATCCCTCGTTTAGACACCTCACATTCATGACTAACGTTCACTAATTTAACATCCAGGCAGAGCATGTTGCATTTTGCCCTCCTGCCCTTATACTTATCAAGATAGACAGATACTAAATAACATCAGATACTGGAGTTCAACATGAGCTACAGAAATTCCACAATTCTGTACATCATCTGAGGGAAATCTCAGGTAAGTCTGGCAAAGATAAATGTATATATGAAACAAGTATGAACATCAGCCAGGTCTACCACTAAACTAAGCTCATCATCTGAAAAAAATGAGTAGTTAAAGCTTAAGAAAACTTTAGATGTGGAAAACCAATACAGAAACAAGAACCAGTTCTGAGAATGCTGCAGCCTCTATAGCTATGGCCTTGAGTACATTTTCTCTGTGCACAGAGTTCCTTGCCTGGGAAGGACAAATAGAGGAGGAAATTGATGCTGAATGATTATTCTGTCATTTTGCAAGAAAGGAAATCTGGCTTTCAAGTGAACAGCAGTTCAGAGGTGCTGGAGTACCAAGAGATGGACAGTAGGAATTTATCTCTGTCAGTTTAAACCCAAGACAGAAAAATATGACAACCACAAATATGCTTTATGAGGGCACTTGAACAAACACTTTGGAAGTCCATGGAGAATAATATGTGGTTTCAAATTTTTGTAGACTTCAGCAAAGTCATTTCTAGGTCTTTAATCTTTTTAATGGACTGGCCATATACATTTTGAAAAAGTTTCAGACTAAAGTAGAAAAAAAAAAAAAAGACTTGGAAGGAAAATTTAAATGGCTCCTAAGCATCTACAAGTGCAAATAAACCCAATAATTTGCATCCTTTATTTAAAGGCATTCTGATGTTGTTACAATATTAGTTCTTGTCTAAGAGAATAGTCTGACTGCTGAAGTTCAAGAAACAAGGTGTCTTTTGTAAATTCTGAGGTTGGAGTAAACACAGTGCTCAATAAAACATGCTCGATTCTTTTCAGTAGAGTTATAAACACGCAGAAGTAACTTTTAAAAGTCTGGTGACCACAATAATGTGTGAGAGGGGGTTGTTTGTTTGTTTGAACAGTAAGTGTTCCGTGTGGTCAGAAACACAGAGTGCTCTGGCACTTGCTTAGTGTCAAGGGAAAGGACCCTCTGGTGTTCCGATCGGGTGTTCCGGCGCGAAGCCGGCGGGTTTCGGCGGAGGACCCCCAGCTCCCATCCCCTTTTAACGCAGGCTGGAGGACACGATGTTTGTGATGCTGGACAATTAGCAAAAGCAGCGGGGGACGCTTGCCAATAAACACCGAGATTTGAGGTTAAGCAGCTGTAAATCTGCATTAATCGTTTCAGGAATTCAGCTATTTGCAAAAGCTTTTAAAGAGCAAACAAATACAGGGAGGGAGGGGAGCAGGGAGAGGAGCCCGGCCGCCCTTACCTTCACATTGTTTCCCTTCGCCTTTATAGCCCGGCTTGCAGATGCATTTGTAGGATTTGGGGGTGTTCTGGCAGATTGCATCAATGTGACAGTCGTCCGTAGCTTCTGCGCACTCGTCAACATCTGCAAACACAGAGAAGTGCGGGGAGCGAGGTGAGAAGTGAGCCCGAGACACGGCAAAGCTCCTTCTGAAGACGCTGCCCTCTTGTCTGCTGTCATCACGGACGTGGAGACAGACCAGGCTAAATAACTAAGCAAACCGACGCGCTCTGCCCTCCTCAAGCCTCTCACAAAACCTGCTTTCCCTCCACAAAGCGTCAGAAACCCTCACCCGTTAGAAAGGAGCGCCTGCTGCACAGGTCTATCGCGGGAGACCCGCACCCAGTTGGTAGTGAAACCATGAGAGCGTTTAAATGACCCGCAGGAGAAGAAAAGTCCATTTGCACGTTCCTAGCAAAGAGATCTTCTTAACTCAGAAAGATAGACGCTAGTTTAAACAAACTCTGCTGGCAGGGGAATGAGAAAAAGAAATATTTGAACAGGAAAACCGCATTAATCCTTTTTTATTAAGAGGCAAAAACATAAATAAATAGGAGGCCATATGAAACTCGATCGGCCCGTGGGGAGGACGGCAACCTGCGGCACCATCATGTGCGTGGCCTGGAGCCCCTTGGGAAGCAGGGGGGGGCTGCGCTCTGGGCCCCCCACCCGGATTTCGCACAGAAAACGTGGTGGCCATGGGAAAGTTGGCACTGCGCAGGAAGGGGGCATCCAGCGGCTGGTTTCACGGTGATTAGATTAACGGATCCTCCCTCCCCCAAAAAAGGTGCAGTAAAGTGAGCACAGTTTTGTTGCGAGTTGGGAACCCTAACGCTGTTTCAGTAGGGCTCCCTCAGCCATCACCGGCGGCAAAACAGGGATCCTTCAAAGTCACCGGAGGCAGGGGGGCTGTTCGGAAGGCAGGCAGTGACCTGATATCGCGACAAGGCACGACACAGCACACGATTTTGCGAAGCGGGACAGCTCACGGGAGCATCTCGAGTCTCCCCGAAAGGGAATGGCATGTGCTCCTCATTTCTGCTGTTGTTGAGAAAGAGGGGGAAGTTTTCCTCTCCGAAATGCCAAGCGTCGGGTCTTCACGAAAAACGCGCCGCTGCTGTGATCCTTTGGCTTCTTTCTTGCCCACCGCTTATGTTAGTCGCCGAGACGGTTCAGATCTAGCTGTGACCTACGTGAATTCGCTTAGAGGGTCCCAGGCTGCTCAGATCAGACACAGACTCAGTCAAGCGCAAAAAGAAAATAAGATTTTTTTAAGAGCTTTGGTTCATACTTTTGACTCATTAAAGCGGCACCCGTCGCCCATCAAGATCAGCAAAAGTGACAGCTGGACTCTTTATAATGCCGTCAAAAATTCAAACTGCATTGAGCCAAGGGGGACATTTCACAGCAACCAGAGGATGCCTGGGAGTCAGGCGTGAATGCCAATGAGTCAGCTGAAAAGGGCAACACTAAATGTGAGCCCTCGTTCTGCTCCACATCCCACATCGCTTTTCTTGCACTTTAAGATAATTTCTACACCGACTCCGCCCGTTTTGTTGCATTTAAACTCTGTATCTGGGCAGGAGGGATTTTCCTCCCCCCCTCTTTCCCCAAGCCTTCACCTTAAAGGGTTTCTTCCAGCCCAGCTTCAGAGGCTACACACACATCTTTAAGAAATTACTTTTGGCTTACAACATTCCTAAGCAGAGGTGATTTTTTTAAAAAAAAAACATCAGAGCAAAGACCTAATATCATTACTGCTGCTACGCAGACGCGAGCGAGGCTGTGGAGAAGAAACGGGGTCTTTGGGTCAAGGCGCGGACGGGGAAAGCCTCCCCGCGCTTCTTGCGGGGAGCTCCAGCATCCAGCACGGATTTATCTCGCGGGCATTCCAGGAAAGTAACTTTTTCTTCCCGTCCACCCTCCCCC
>JAWLRI010000216.1:189879-241677 GCA_034781795.1 Crypturellus tataupa
GACCCGCCGCCTCCCCGCGCGCCGCGCCCGGCGCAGCCGGGACCCTGCAGCTCCACCTAGTGAGCGCGAGCGGACGCCTCGCGCCTCCGAAGACGCGTTCACTCTTGCCCAGCTGGGAAATAGGGCTGCTGTAAACGCTGCACTGCCAAATGCGCGAGTTGTTTGTTTGTTTGTTTTACCGCAACTAGGAGAATCTATGAGGAAGTACAAGTGTGTATCAGAAGAGGGTCTGAAACTGAAATGGCCATCCTCACATAAAATAAGGGCTATGGTTTACGGTGTAAGACTGTGCTTTTCACAGAATCACATAATGTCTGATACTGGAAGAGACCTCTGGAGAACGCCTAGCTCAACCCCCCTGCTCAAAGATGGTCACCTACAATGTAACAATTCTGGTCATATTGCCTAGAATTGTGTCCATGCACAACCCTTTCCAGGAGGGTCTTCCTAGGAGTTTTCTCTGCTAGAGGTCACACTGTAGAAAGGGAATTCTTGTGGCCTGTGACCTTTTCCACTTGTGACTCTGTTTCCATTCTTGTTTTCAGTCACACCACATCCCTGTGTTGGTTGCAAAGATGCTTCTGTGTCAATTTAATGTTAGAAGTAAGATCTGTGTCGCTTCGTCTATCAAAGAAGCCAAGGAGTCTCATGTGACGGTAGAGCTGTCCTACATCACCTATATCAGCAAGAACTGCCGTAGTCAAAGAGAGACTCTCAGCCTGGGAACTGCTGCCATTCCTTAAAGCTCTCCACCACTGAGCTCTGCTTCAAAACCCTTGCCCAGCCAGCAGCAATCCCCATTAATGGATTATATAGGAGACAAATGTTCTTCCACACAAATGTCTTCAAAGCTTTTCAGGGCTATTCCATTTAAAAGAGAAAAGAGGTCTTATGAGGACCTATCTCCTCACAGGGTACAACCCCCACAAACCCTTTCTGTTGTACTGGGAAGGCCAAGGGCGCAAATAGAAGTGTGACTCTTAAATGGTGGCCTCATCTCCAAAACACCTTGAACCACAGATATTCATGATTCCAAAAACAAAGACATTGAGAGAGTAGGACAGCATTTGCAGAATTATTTGGTTTCCTGGTTTGCTATTTCTAAACCACCCATCACATCCAGTGCTTTCTCAGCAGGCAACACAAGCTGGTCGGCAGGGTGAGGAGTCAGGAGAACAGTCCCTGTCACGCTATGTGAGCCAGGGCAAAGCTCTTCACCTCTCCGTGGTCCTACTGCTCTTTCTTCCGCTTGTCTGTCTGGCCTACTGACAGGACAAGCCCTTTTGCTGTATTTACACAGCACCTTGTGAAATATTCTCTGGGCTTCAGTTGAACTCCCCTAGACTCCTCTACAAAAAAGTAACACACCAAACTTCTTTTATGTCAGACTTCACAGCTGGCACTTGTTAAATTGTTAAACTGCACTGATGAGGGACTACAAGTAAAATCTGGCTTCCTTAGATAGCAGGAAAAGAGGACAGGTGCCACAATTTGTGTAGAGCACATGTATACTTTGATCTCTAGACTATGTCTCTCCAAGATTTTTATATAAAGCCTTCCTGTTAGGAAAAATCAAACAATATTAAACCAAATCTCCAGAATGATTCACAATGTTTTCCATTTCTACATGGAGTAGGACTCAGGAGAAATTTTTGAAACTAGAGGTAATAGATGCACATAGCACCACATGCACAGTGCCATGTTATTCCTTTCCAGGAAAACAGTGCCTGAATTTCCCAGAAGTTTCCCATGCATCTGAAATATTTCAATGATTTGTCCTTGTACAAATTTTTGTCCCTGAGAAATATGGCCAAAAAGTTTTGTAAATCGGTGCCAAACCTTGAACAGATATCATCATTACATACTGGAGAACAGCTATTCCCCTATTCCTAGAGCAATATTAGCTTCCTCCAACACACACCGCCTGCTTCAGCTAACTGGCCCTCCCCTTCACTGCCAAGAGAGACTAAACCTCATATAGAAACATTTTTCTTAAATGTTTCAATCTTTTAAAATAATGTCTTATTGAACATTGCATATCTATAAATTAGCAAGCTGCTTTTCTCTGGGATTGATGCATGAACAATTATCCATTCATTAAAAAAAATATATATATAGCAACTAGAGAGAGAGAAAAAAGAAATGAATAATCAGAGCAAAGGAGAATTATTTTTTGCTTAGACTGTAACCACCAAGATGGAAAGGTGATAATATACCACTGCCACCACAAGGAGCAGAGTACATCCTCTGTTACTAGTACTCCAGCCTGGGGAAAGGCATGTTTTGCCAAGATGAAGGTGGCTGAAAAACTGGATGCATCAAGAGCTGGGTAAGATTTTGTATGTATTAGCAGGAGACTGATCACAGCAGTCTCCCTCAAAATGAGGAAACACTTTGAGGAAAAGCCTCAAGAAAGCCCCTTTTGCTCTCTTTGTTGCCAAAATGCTACTAAAGATGACGATGTGTTTTGCAAGGAGAGGGGCTGTTTTGCAAGGAGAGGGGCTGCAGCATCCTGAAATGGCTTGGTTTTAGAAAGCAAAGGCATAAGGGAGCCAGAAGAGAAGCCTCAAGGCAATAGAAAATGGAGACAAATGGGTGAGAACACCCTCTTTGTTCAAGAAAAACATATTTGTTTTTGAAACATTTCAACTAAAGGAAGCTGAGCCCCAGCATGTTTGTCTGGAGTTAATAAAGCAAAGCAGAAGGTGCTAAAAAAGGCAGAATCAAATCCTACCCTTAACTACAAAGGGGATAAAATGAACAGCATCCCCCTACTCTGGAGTGACCATTGACTTTAGATCGGATCAGGTTAGGATCCGGATTTTAACTCAATGACTTCCTCAGGGAAGCTTTCGGAAAGGTGACTCCATGCCAGTGAAAATTCTGACTCCCAATCTGATACATATTATTTAACACTGTATTCTTATCATGTGCAACTCAGTTATTCTCAAAATGAGTAAGTTGCTGATTATTGGGACAGTACAGAAATACATTGCATTGCTGCTGTTTTAACATGCAATCCACTAAAACATCCATGTTTGCACAGTCTGTCTAGCCTGCAAAGGTCAAGCTACTCAGAGAGAAGAACCTATTTGGGGTATTTTAGGCCTATTCCTGTCCATTTTAATTGAAGTCTAAGAAAGTAGGTATCAACTACAATTATCTTTGTTCGGTTTACATCCTGGAGAGTCATTAACTGCCCTGATGACACAGGACAGCAACAGGAATTACAGTGCCCAACAGCTGAGAAAGCTTTTGCATTGCTTTAGAAATTTGCAGAAAGATCAGTAGAACTCCCGAGGAGGCATAAGACCTTCAGCTATTTTATGATTTATCAGGGTTAAGTGAACTTCTCATCAGGAATGATTACAGCTGGCTCTGGTTTCTTCTTCAAAGTCCTGATTAGGGCACTCAAATACAGAAATATTTTACGCTGTCCCTGTTCTTAGTGTTATGCAAGATCTGCAGAGAGTCTTCTGTGTGCTTTCCTGGGTCTAATCAAGGCCCTGATTTTGTGAATGCTGAAGTATGTGAATATTAATCAGCAGGACTAATCCTGCATATAGATTTCTGCAAAGACTGTGTCAGCAGGATCAGAATCATACATTACAAGATAAAGGGAAGAGGCCATGGTCTCTACTCTTAGTCTCTTTATCCTTGAGCTTAGCTCACAACCAGATGCAGGCAGAAGCGTGGCTCTAAGCCACATGGGCAGTCCCCTCTTCTCTGTAATGTCTACCATGACAGCAATTCAGAGAAAAAGCTGATTCTCCTTTGCAGAGGACTTTAGCATTGTGAAATTGGATTTTGTTCTAATTCAGAGTCCTGCCTACCCTTTCAGAAGCCCCAAGATTTCCACAGGCTGCAAACTTCAAGTGCAGCCTGGCAGAGCACCTCCAGAAGGAGTAGTGGGTGAACTGGCAGGAGACCTTGCTGAGTTGCCACAAGTTCTCGGCAAACCCTTCTTCAGTCCCTTTGGACCTATTCTGAAGTCAAAATGTGTCTATTTAAACATTAACTGCAGTGCAACTCTAAAAAAAGTCCAACAGAAGTTTTTTAGGCATTTTTTTTTTTCATTCTTTCAAGCCTGCTTCTCAGGACATTTTCATGCCAGGAGGAAAATAAAATATCTATGATGATCTGTATCTGCTCCTGCAACTATTTTTCTTTCTTCCATGCCCGTTCTGCCTCTTAAAGCTACAGTGTGATTTACATACTGACTGAAAGTTCAGCGCTGTCCAGGGAGGCCCACAGAACCATAGCTACTTGCAAGTCTTTAACTTGACAGACTTTGATAAGGGCTTTCTATGGTTGAACAAGACATTGTTTTGTATAGAATCAGAGAATCATTATGGTTGGAAAAGACCTTCAAGATTGTATCGTAGCACACCTGCCTAGTATACAGTGAAGGAAGAAAAACTCTTCCAGCAAAGACCTGTGGAGGACCGGGTCAGTGCATCAACCCCTGCACCAGCCCAAGTCCTACCTGTGTAAGTAAGTGGAAGGTCATTCAATGAGTGCAAGATTGCCTACAGCTTTCCTCAATCTAATATACTTAGTGCAGACACAGTATATATTTAACTCCTTGTTTAGGTGCAAACATTGGTGCGCAGGGTAAGAGCCTATTGCCAGATAAACTTGATTTAGAGCAAGAAGCACGATCTTGCACAGACCGTGCTAAAGAAATTGTCTCTATCTTCTTCACTGGATAAAGCCTGTTCTACTACTGAAAATAGTTTTTATCCTAAGCAAAAACAAATAGAGTTCTATTCCAAATTAGGTGGCTATATAAAATATACAGTTATTCTGTTCTTCTAAAACAGCTCAACTGAGATCAGCTTGGATGAAGAAACCTGTCTCTCTCCGGTTATGATTCTAGCCTAGACCTCTTCAGCTGTGTCAGTGAATATAAAATACTCAGACTCTCACCTGGAAAGACAAGTGAGTGTGCCAGGTAAAAAAAAAAAAAAAAAAAACAGTGAAAAATTAGGTCTATAGTCTTGTACTATGAGGACCATGGTATGAACCTGATGAGGACATAACCAGCTGAGTGGCACCACAGGACAGTCACTCATCACTTGATTTATGGTTGATCAAGAGAGTAATGTAGAAGGAGGTTCAGAGTTAGAACAAGCAAGGTCTTTGCTTTTTACTCCTTTACACTTTTACTCCTTTAGCAAGTAACTGTGTTGCTACCCACAGCTGTGCTCAGATTAGTCAGGCGTTGTCACAGAGAAAGGATTTAAACTACTTTCCAGTAAACAGCATAGGCCTTTGGAGCAGAAAACTGTTTAAAGTCAAGCAGGATGATTTTTTTCTCAGACTTTTATGAGAGAAGGAGAAAATACATCATGCAGTCTTGCAGTAGGTATCAGAGAAAACACTTTGGCTACCAGAATATTTGTTACCAGGACTGATGAGCCAGCTTCTTTTAAGGGAAGATATCTAAGTTTCCCCTATTTCTCCATATTTAAACATTTAAAATGATGACACTCAGCACTCTTGCAAGCACTAACTAGGGAAGATGAGCTTGTTTTAGTCTGAAAGACTAGCCAAAATATTTGAAAATGGAAGTCATACTTATTATAGTATTGTGCTTAGAGTTTTAATACAGCACAACAAAACAAGTCTGTTCCCCTGGGAGCACGCAGTAGTAGGAAAAGCACAACATTGTAAGTAGACTTATGTGGCTCTTCTGGGCACACCAGAGGAATTAGACAGAACAAACCTGACCTGTACATTCTAATTTAAGAGAAACTTCCAACAGAAAACATGCTCCAGAGAATAGCCAAGCCTGAATCTTTGCCTCGTGCTTTTCCACTGTATCAAGCAATGCCTTCCCACTGAAAGAGAGTGGGGGAAAAAATCTGTGCACCCATTAATGTTGATATCTGCAGTTCTTCTAACATGAGCTTGCAGACAGTTTATCAGAACAAGGTTAGGAACCTTCATCCTTTGCATCACCTTTTCCTATAGTGCTGGGGCCTATCCAAAAATACAATCCAGAAAAGTCAATTATCATTTTCTGCTAAATGAGTTCATCTCCCTAAGGGCTCTCTGGAGAAGCCAATGCTTTACTGCACTAAGCCACATATGAGCTAGCTGAAGCTCAGACCAGCTCAATTCCTCACAGGCAGCTGCAGTTTCAGGTGGTGTGAAATGGCAAATAAAGAAGGAGATTATCAAATAGAATTAAATGCAGCATCCCCAGGAGGCCTTGATTTAGAAAGGGTAAAACTCTACGCGCTTTAATCCTGGATATTATCCTGCTCAACTCAATGGGCACAGCTATATGAAAAACAACAGTAGGATTGGATCCCATATGCTTAGTGCTTCTCCTTTCAAATTAGACAAAACCTACAATGTCGACCTACTAGTAATATAGTTTGTTAGTTAGAATTACTGTGTCATTAGAGATGGATTAGATTAATATTTGTGTCTTAAATTACAGTGAAGATAACTGATAGACCTTGTCCACAAGGGTATGCTCAGAAAGATCATGAAATAGGATAAAATGCATTATCACTAAGTTAAAATAGTGAAATGCAGAAGCTACCATGACTGCTTGAGAGCTCCTTTTTATCATACTTCAACTGATCATGCTTTAATTACATGTACAAAGGCAGCTGTAATGAGTTTTAACCAAATACCTATAGTACAATTACAGAAAAGCAGTCCACTAAAGACATTGCATTATATGTTTGTGGTCACCCACATGAGTCAAGATCAAAACGATGGATAACACAAAAAAGACTTTGTGGATGCTCTGAGCTTGCTTAAAACATGACATCTCACTACATACCTAGAAATAGCACATTTTAGGCGAAAAGGAGACATGTTAACCAAACTGACGGGGAACGTAGTGCTATCTGACTTCTATGGATTTCCCTGTATGGTCTGTCTTTAGCAGCATGTGATTAAATGTTCACACAGGGTCTCAGTTCTTTTCTGCTTTCTACCTCTGCAGATCCAACCTGCCAACTTAGGATACTGTGCAGCTTTCTATTAGCTTTTTGTAGCCTTGAGTTACACCCTCAAGGTTGGACAAAGCAGGTGCAAACACTGACAGATCAAAAAACTAAATTAACAGAGTGCACCACAGTAGATCATCAGCCCCATGGAAAGCTTATGCTGCACGTTTCAGCTCAGATTTAACACAACAGAAGTCTATGAGAGTCAATATCTGTAGTGGAAGGACACAAACAGTGATGTGGCAGCTCTGGGGGCTGGAACCCATGCCCACCACAGTGGTCATCTCCATCACCCCAGGCTCCCATTGCTCACCTGCCATGTCTGTCCCTCATGCCTTGATGGCTCAGGGTTGCACACACTGTCTTGGGAAGAAAGCACAGCAAGGTCTCTTGCACTATGTGAGCATTACTCCACACAAGGACCTGGGGGCATAAAATGAAAACACGACTCCTACACCAAACTACAGGAACTCCATCAAGCCCCTAATTTGCCATTTAAAAATTATGTATTACGAGGCCAGTATTGTAAAACTCTGCCTTCTGCACAAAGACCTTGGTAAATATTCATGAATTAGGTCTTTTTCCATGTTCGCATGAGAAGTTTGGAAACCCAGAAACAGAGTCAGAGTCAAGACTTCCAAAGGAATTTAAGGTGTCTTTGTTTCACTTCTCAGAGTGGCTTATCCCAGTGACTGTGCACTCCGGGCACATTTGAAATCAAGCCACTTTTGAGAGGGTCCACAATTAGGCAACCGTTGCTACTAATGA
Source organism: Crypturellus tataupa (assembly GCA_034781795.1). NCBI lineage: Eukaryota > Metazoa > Chordata > Aves > Tinamiformes > Tinamidae > Crypturellus > Crypturellus tataupa. The sequence goes on from JAWLRI010000216.1 coordinate 197,619, forward strand.
CCTTGGCAAGTCTTAGTCCATATTCTTGACTCCTGCTTCACAGCAGTGAGATACGCTGCACCCATCAAGACACACTAGGAGCTCCTTCAAGACAGCAACTTATCCATAGCCATCCAAAGCCTGGAGCTTCATGTTCATTAAGCACTGTTTTGTTTCCTAATCTGTCCAACTGAGCTTAAATATGATATTTTTAGACTAGAAATTTGGGCTAAATCCTGGGTTTTGTAAAATAGTTATGCTCCAAGAAATCCTTTCACTCAGAATAGATGATTACAACAGTTTCTATAAATATAAACTGTTTTACAGACAAAGACAGACATTACAGTTTGTTCTAGTTTTCACTGAAATTAAGCCAGCAAATCTCTCATGCCAGTACTGTAACAATAATCATGCTGATAGTTACCAAAGCCAAAATCCAATACACTGCAAATTAGATCAAGCACCAAATAAAATTAAGCAAAAGATAAGCAATGCTAAAGGAAATGATTACTAATAAAAAATAAAATGTTTACATTTCTTTGCTGGGTTCAGATACAAGCTGGACATATATAAGCAATTTTATTTTTAACTGTAGTTTCTTTTCCTCCCCCCCTTTTTTATTTGAAAAACAAAAACAAAAAAACCCAAGATTCTGCTGACGAAACTACTGTGAGAAGGAACGTTTTGGTTGCAAGGATGGCGGTTTTAGGATGGGGGAAGGAAAATGGGGCTCAAACCAATTAAAAGCTTTAGGGAAGAAAGGCAAATCAATTGAAAATGCCAGAGGGCAGCAATTGCTTAGGAAGAGAAGAGATTTTGACAAATTCGGTATAGCTGTGTTCTACAAGGCCTATGCTGGAAGACAAAAATAAGTTGCATTCATACAAGCAAATATCCATTGCAGAATAAGGCACCTGATACACCACGAATAATAAAAATCATGCTTTCGCAGGCTGAATAAACAAGGCGCGTGGCTGAACTAGTGCTTGTAGAGCACTTGGAAGATGAAAAGCAATGTATAAAATGTTAGATTTTATCCTTAAAAGATACCCAAGGCAGCCAGTCTTTAAACTCAGCTGCTGAATTATTAGTCTTATTGATCTGGCATTGCATTATTTTTACACCACAAAGCCCAGCAGTCACTCAATAGAACACAGGCTCTGAAAAGATAATAGTCATTAAAAAATTTGTAATTGCTATTTTTAAAAATTATATCCTGATTTTAGCAACTTATTAGGAATAAGAACTAAAATCAACATTGCCAAATGTATCTTTTGACTGTAACTATATCTAAAAGCATTCTCTGATGTAATTTCTCCTTTTTTTCACACAGTGATTCCAGGCCAATTATTTATCCCCCTTTCCTCCCCCCAGTAAGAGTAGTGTTTTGAAGTCAGCCAATGAAACATGTTTTATTTAAGGACTATATTCCTAGAGCAATGGATTCTTTGGAGACCTAAAGGTTGCAGAGCACTTCATTAGTTCCACATAATGAAAGAATGGCGCAATTGAAGGAGGTCTCTAAGGGAGAATGGTGTGAAAATTAGAGACCCGTCTGCTCGCTTGCAAAAAAAAAAATAAAAAATAAGGAGAGAGAGGGAGAGAGAAAGAAAAAAGAAAGAAAGAAAGAATGAAAAACAAGAGAGGAAAAAAAAACACAAAAAAAAAGGAAAAAGGGGGAAAAGGAGTGAAAGGGGAAAAAATGTGGATTTTCTAAATAAAGCACACCATCTCCATTCAGCCCACTGAGAAAGGGTGCCTACTCAATCCTCTTACCGTTGACAATATAATAAAACCAGAGGAACTTTTTTGAAGTAGATCTGCACATTCCACATTTGGATTGAGGGGCAATGGACTGTTTAAATTGCTATTTACATTTCCAGCTGTTTTACCAGTGATTTGCCCAACTTAATAGCTCTTTAAGCTTTTAAACAAGAAAATAGCTATTCTCACGATTCAAAGAAGAAACCATGGTTATTTCAGACTGCCTCTATTGTAAAAGGCTTAGACCCCTCTGTCTTTATAGATGCCCTTCCCTTTATAGTACTTCCCTTTTCCATCTCTTTTACTTTTAAAATCTCCTTCCATTTTTTTAGCTCATCTTTTTACATTATATATTTTTAGCAACATAATGAAACTTTGCTGATACTGCTGATTCAAGGAAAATGTTTGCAGGCAGCCACTAAGGTTCCCAAGAGAGACTTAAGTTAGCTAGAAAATTAGATTTGTGTGTATAATCTTCTGCTAGTTATTGGGGAGTTAGCCAGTGTTAAACAAATGCTCTACAACTATTGAAAAATGTATGTTTATTTATCCACTTTCCTCTAGGGATGTAAAAAAACCTAGAAATGTGTACAGGCATGATGTAAGCTGTATTTTCTGCTTGTTTTCAGGCGAAGGGGAAGAAGAGGGCAAAGGAGTAGCTCACAGATAAGAACAGGACTAAGATGAAAGGTTAAAAAGGAGAGGGGGAGTTTATTTCATAGCGGTTCTATAAACTTACTGCAATTATTTTGTTATAATTTGAACCCATTAGCTTGTTTAACCTAGTGCTAATAAACTGTTAAATCGTGAAGAAAAAAATCAAAAAGAAAACCAACCCCTCCTGCTTTTCCCCTGATCAAAGCTTAAACATTTTCCTTTTATTAACACTAAATGTCCCCTGTGTTTACAGATCATTGCAACACTATTCAGATAGCAGGGCAAACAATCAGGTTTAGAGCTTGCCCAAAGCACTAGCAGCAACTCTTATTAGAATTTTCAAAGTTAATATAGTTCACTAAAGAAAATGATGGTATGCTTGGAAAAAAGTCAATTCTTTATGTAAATTCTTTTTTTTTTTCTTCTTTTTTTTTGGGACCAGAGTGAACCCTACCTTCAAGATTCTGAAGAGGAAGGAATTACAACTGGTATAATGCTAAACAGATGCGACGGTTTTAATGGTAACTTCCATATTGGCTTCCTATTTAGCAGCCAAGCTATGCTAAATTAAGGTTTGTAAAACTTGTAAATGGTAGCTTATGCTCCCTGAACTAGCATATTGGTTGCTGGCAGGCAAACATTTGTCCCAGTGTGATACATCAGAACATCTCTGGTGACATGCTGCTTTCCTAGGCAAAACAGAGCTGAGGATCAATGTATTCAAATTACTGCAGTTAAATAAAATAGCCATATAACAGGAATATCCAGTTGCTTCAAAAAAGGAAAAAATAAATTTGTGCTCCAAAATGACTGAGACAGGAGAGACTTCTAAAGAAAGCTAGCTTAAGAGTAAAACAGGTGACATATTTGCTTGAAAGGGAAAAAGATTAGCAGATAGCACAAAATCAAGGTCCAGTGAGAAAGTGCTGGAAACAAAAATACAAAAAATAAAGTACAATTAGAATTTATGAACCTTGTTAGTAAAAACTGATAAAATTGTCTTGACTTAAAGCATTCCATAGGACGGTAGGAGAAAAAAAGCAGTATTTGGCATTTTTTTTTCCAGAAAATCTGTTTTTGGAATTTCCTCAGCAGCTCTAGTATTAATGCCAAATACAAAATAGATAACCCCCCCTCCCCAAAACAAACAAACAAACAACAACAACAAAAAAAACCTCACACCCTGCCCGAATTTACCTCTAGGGTGGTAAATTTAGCATTGCTGGTATAGTCCTCTGCCTAAATATATATCAGAAGAAGGTAACAAAATGCTCAAGAAGTGGCTTGAAAGGAAGTTCCTTAGAGGGAACACTCAACTCTTGGTACCCGCTCCTAAGAAACTTGATGCTTTCCAAGCCTGCACAAGATAGATTTTTGGTTATACCTGAAGTTACTCCTGTTTCAGACTTATTTCTATTACCATTGTGGTAATAGTTGGAAATGAAGATGGGAAGTCAGATACTGTTCAGTGCTGACAAACTGCTCCAAAGCCAAACCACATGTCCTCCCCTAGCCTTGGTTTCACAACTGGAAACAGCTCTAAATCCCATATTCATGGAAGTTCCTAGTGAATCATGGGGACAAAATGAAAAGAATTAACATATCCAAAATCTACTAATAACCGGAAAAAAAGAAAAAAAGGAGGAAAAAAAAAAGAAAAAAATGCACTAGAATAGCCACCATAAGTCATGCTTTGAGTAAAAACATGTTTGAAAGTAAAACCCTTCCAGCACTGAGCAGGATTAACAGCTCTAATTCAGCAGATGCACTCCTGGGAGCAGCTCCACTAAAATCACAACAATTGTTTACAATAATGAGAACAGCCACATCAGAGCTGCAGCATCCAGATCCACTCCTGGGCTGCAGGAAAATGTATTTGGACTAAACCACTATGACTGCTTTGTCACAGAAATAGAACTTCTACTGCCAAAGAACTGCAGTAAAAGGGCAATGACTCAACTCAAGCACTCTGCAGCATATGAGCGGTTGCAAATTTTTGGCAGCACCAGCTGCCACAGACACCAGGTCTCAGTGATACCTCTTGGCAAATCTCCTCTTAGGCTTCTTCCTGCTCCATTAAAACCAGCAGAAGTTGGGAAAGTAGGATCGAACCTATGTTGTGCTCCCTGAAGATCTGCTGCTGCTTTCTACTCATTATTCTGACCTATATACTTACATGGGAAATATGCAGCCCAGAGATTATTTAATTTTCTCACAATCGGCACAATATAGATTGTCTTTAGCTCCCACAAGGTGGGAATTAGCCTGAGACAAGTGTGTTGAAGACCTGGATTATCACACATTTTAAATGCCTGAAAGGCACGTCGGGCCTGAAAGAGAGGGCACGACCATCAGGCTACCTTCATCTCTCATCTCCTCTTGCAGTTCCAGAGGCTGCCTTTAGCCACTGGGAAAATGCATTCCCAAGGGAAGCTGAGCCATGATGGCCCGGCATCTTCTTCCCCACAAGGCTCTTTCACAGCCTTGTGGAGATGGCCTGTGTGGCCATTTTTAGCTGTGTGTTTCTACACAGGGAGTTGTCAGAAGTGCTCATCTGAGCAGGTGCACACTTCTGCAACCCTTTCACCTCCATGCTCAGAGGTGACCTTGAGCTGCTCCTCCACAGGCTGTGCAAGTGCAGTTGCAGAACTGAAGACTGAGAGAGACCATTGATCCAGATGCTCCCTCCTAGGACCTTCTAGGTGTTATCATGCCAGGTGATGCCACAAGTACAGAAGTGGACTTAGAACTCCAGAAATGGTGTTGCAGGTTGAAAAGTCTGGAAACGAAGGAGTTGCTCTGAGTTCTTACCAAGGCCCAAGCTAGTTGTAGGAAATTGTTGGTTGAGATATGTATACCAAACCATAGGCTCATGTTGCTCTGATGTCCCCATCTTTCTGGGCAGTTCTCTCCCTCTCTGAGGTCATCAGAATATGAGCAAAACATTCACCTGGGAATGGAAGAGACGAGTCTCAGTGTAACCCTAGGATACGAGGATTCATCAGGGAGGTGGAGGTGTCAGGCTCTAGGAATGGCCAATTTGCAGCGCTCCAGAGGAAAGAAGCCAATGCTAATCCAGAGTACATCTGGCTAATTGTACAGTGGAAGAAAAAAAAAAGGCCTTTCTTGACCCTAATTGTTATCCAGCTAAACCCCTGCAGCACAGGCTTTTATTACAGCCATTATCTTTATGCAAACGGTGATCATACTGAGGACTTATTCTACCTGTTACATATGAAGGAAGGAGCTGAATGAACGATACATTCAGGGCAGATCCCTTGGCCAGAGGGACCATTCATGCCAAAGCCAGTTTCAAATAATATCTTTCAGAAAGATATCCAAACTGCCTCTTATAGACTCCAAGTGATGCCAATCATGCTGCTCCCTTGGTCTCCTGTTGTAAAATTCATCTCACTACTAGGAGATGGTATCTGAAATCAATGCAAAATTTATCTAGCATGAACTCTTTCCTCTTCAGACCAGTTTCTACAAGCCTGGAAAGAACAGATAAACTCCTTAGTTGCTTTGCTCTGTTGGCATTCCTACTAATGGCTTTATAAGGAGTCCTGGTAGCTCTGCACTGTTCTGTCTCAGGCTTTGGTGGGATTCATAAGGTGTCAGAGAAATTATCGCTCAAATGCCAAGATTTCTGCAATGGAACTAGGCAAAAACGTGTCTCCTCCCTCTTCTCTCCCTGCCCTTCTTCTTTTTTTGAATGGAAAAAAACAACAGACCAGAAGCAAAGAAATAAAATGAGAATGGCTCCAGTTTACCAGCTATAGTGCACAGCATGACTGCAAGGCAAACTCTTTTATCCTCATTTATGTCTATCCATTCCAGCAATATCTACTGGCCACACAAAGAAAGGCTGTGTGATCTGAACCTATCAAGCTGGACTCTACAAGGAGGCACAAGCAAAGAGAGAAAAAAATATAGTGCAACAGTGAACCTGAGACAGTTCAATGGTTCAGCTGTTTCGTGCAGCTACTGCCAAAAATTCAGCATAATGGCTCAGAACTCACTAAAAAGTTACAAACCATTAATCTTATTGTAAATGATAAAACACTTGTTCCTGATAGCTGGAGAATTTCCAGCCAGGCAGAGCAGAGGCCATCTTAGGTTATGTCTTCTTGTTCCAGGAATGATCAAGAAGATGGTGAGGAGCAGCCAGTAGCCATCTGGCACTGTGAAAGAAGGGTGCCTCAGCAACTCTGGAGAGGTGCTTGATCAATAGCTGGAACATATTATTTGGTTGAACATTGAGTAGTATCAGGTGCACGAGTATATAGCTATTAAAATGCCTGTTCCTCCAATCAATTCTCTTACAGGGATGCTCCATGGCCCACAGACACACTAGTTTTCAAAAGCCCTGTCACTGGCTCTGTTGCCATCACCACAGCAGTGCCACTAGCACATGTGTAACACCTGTGTGAAGTTAAACACTGTGCTTATCACACAACACAACGCATTTTTGCTGGGCAAAAATCACTGAGCAGAGCGCCCAATGCCTCTCTGCATTCATTCAGTCCTTTACTTACTTCAGATTGAACAGGTACAGTTTTGCTGTTTCACAGCTATTCTCCCTCTTGCTGTCCTGCTAGGATGGCAGACAACACCCCTTTGCTAGCAGAACCTGACTAAAACATGTTTCTGTGCCTGCTTCCTTGCTGGTCCTTGAATCACATGTTGAAGCCTGGTAAGTGCAGCCCCCAGAAACTGATAAATCCTGTAGTCCCTGGGGTCAGAAGCACAGCAGAATTTGACATCAGCCCACCCAACACTACTTTCAAAAGTCCTTTGCTAAGAGTCCAAAATATGAGCATATGTAGAAATTGGCTCCCCTGTTTCTGGGAGGCTTGGTGATGAGAAGCATTGGCTGAATAAAGATACCAGGCAAAGGCAAGATTTAAATCCTCTTACTGTGGATCGCAGAGGTCACAAACATTCTGCGTGGCTTTGCCAAGTTCTTTCTTCATGTATGAGTTTTCATCACTGAAGATGTGAGCTATGTCTGCACAGACAGCCTAATCTGCCTAATCTGACTTATGCCTGCATGTGAAAGTTTCTCACAGTTTGATGACCAGACAATAAATTCTGGCCCTTAGTAAATGCTGGGTCAATGCTCATTATCAGAGCCCTGGCCTACTGCACTGCACATACAGCCAGGGCTCCAGTCCTGCACAGGGACCAAAATCCAAAATTTGCTGCCTTCAAAGAATGTCAGTCTCAAAACCTAAACATACAAACTCTTCCAATGGCCATGCAGAAACGAGTAAGCACAATGAGCTGCAAGGTGTAGATTCAGCTCATTGAGCTTGAAAACTGGAGGGACTGACAAGGTTTGCACAACATGTCTGGGTGCCCAGGCTAGCTCCTGAGCGATGCACGGGGCGGTTCTTTGGGGCGACCGATGTAGGATGCCCTCTGTCAGGATCTCCCTTAGCACGGAGTCACTAGAATGTGTTTCCAAGGCAGAACAGCTTCTCCAGGCCTTGGCATTAACATTTTGGCAAAGAAATCTTTATGCTCTTTGCAAGCACTTCTACTCTGGGGCTGCTATATGTATGCAGTGTATATGGCACCAGGCTAAACTTCACATTGCTATGTTGCCTGCTGCTGGGAAGCAAACATATGCTATTGCTCAGCAAAAGACAACACTACATTGGGGCTCTCTTATTTAAAACAATAACAACTGCCTCCTGCATAGGAAACTAATAGGCCCTGTCCCCAGATGGTGTAAATTAGCATGGCACTACTAACATCTGATTTATAACAACTGAAGATCCAGCCTTCCCAATATACTACATGATTAAGCATGCACTTTACTAGCCTGGAAATGTCTTGAGGGCCATGTAATTGTGTGGTAATGAACTAAACTTTTAATTAAGTTCTCATTTTGAATTAGAATCAATAAGTCAATAAATGGCCTTCACTTGATTTAGATGATAAATATGCACAGCTGAGGCTTCACTCTGTGTCCTCCCCAGTTTTCAGACTCTCCTTTCTCCTCCATATGCCAGAATCTAATGAAGGAGCTCTGAAGTATGGTCCTAATATATTATTGTTACACATGGTGATAATACTGGTAGAGTTAGGAGACTGCCAGGTTTCTATTATAAATCCTGTTCTCAAGGTTTTATAGCACGTGTGTTTCAAACTGCAGTGAGCAAAGTTGTTTTTACAAGGAGCTGTCAGCCCCAGTGTGATTTTTTGTCAAAATAAAATTAAAAATGGTTTTGATTGATTCAGTCTGTCAATTTTTCAGGGTTTCTGAAGCTTTTTTTTTTGCTAACCTCTGGCATGCTATGCCTTAGATTTGAAGAATGCAGTTCTACTGCTAGTTTTTAAACAAGACTACTGATTTTTGCTGGAAGGAGGGAAAGGGCAAATAAGTTTGTATAGTGGTAATTACTTTTATATTCTAAGACTAGACAAGACCTTTCTGAGCATCTTGTCTGACCTTTTGAATAGCTAGGTCACACAATTCCACCCAGTAACTTCCAGGTTGAATTATAGCAGATATTTGGAAAACTCATCTCATCAGAGAGAATGTGACAGGCAAACTACATAATCCAGTAGTTGGAATAGGAAAGCAAAAGATATCAATTCATACTTTTATTCTTTGCTCTGATCCTGACTCACTGTGTGGTCTTAGGAAAGTCACTTCACTTTTTCTGATTTCTCCATTTTTCCATCCTTACAATGAGGAAAATAATATTTAAATGCCTCAGAGAGGGGGTGGTGAGATGTAATAAATTATCTGAGGAATGCTTTGAACTGTTCAGATAAAAGATGCCCTTCTGTAAAAGTAAAGAAAGCTACTGCCATGTATTCAAAAAATTGAATTGTATTGAGAACTGATTACTTTTTGGAATGTGTTTTTTCCTTCATTTCTGTCATGTTAACAGCTAATAACTATGTAATAAATCTGGTTACGTGAAATGCTGGTGCTCATATTCTTTCTAAAACATTCTGAATATTTTAGAAAGAAATGGTGTAAAAAATGGTTTGAATATTTTCACTTGGTCCATAATATTTTTCTCTACTGAAAAGAGTGTTTTTTATTATGGTCAGATTTTGTCTTGGTTTCAATTGGATAAAGCACCTTTCAGTGGGTCTGTCTCAGCATTGCAAAAACTGTCTTTTAATTAATTGTCCAAAAGTCTAGTAGACAATTTGGTTCCAAAGAGCAATTGCTACCTTTCTGAAAATTAGCGCGGCATTTTGCATTCTGGACTCTTACTGCAACTGGACACAAGAAGTAAGGCTTCATCTTTCAAGAGCGTGATAAAAATGCTTAGTGTTAACGTGGAGAGTAATTAAGAGCATTACACCTTAAAAAATATCCAGCATCATTAGCTGGAATGCCCAAGGCATTTATCCTTGGCCCTCACTCTAGTGATGCAGAGTGGCCTGAACACAGTGTATCCTAATGATCCCAAATGGCACCTTTGCAGCCCGGAGATTATTTTGTTGCAGTTTTCCAATTCAAAGTGCACTGAACCAAGGGAGAAGCAGGACAGGGAAGAGAGAGCATCTACTATTCACCATGCTGTAACCTCAGGAAGGCGCTCAATGAAGGAAGGTTTATTTGGCAGACAGAAGGACCATAACAGTGGCAACAGAGTTGTGTTCTGAGGACAGGAACTCCTTATGTCTCTGCACCAGACCCATTCCCCAGCATGTCTTCTGTGTAAGAGACCTCAGCAGGGACATTGTGAGTCTGGCTGGAGGCAGTATATCACTGGAGAATGTGGCAGAGAGGTGGAGAATGTGCCACAGCGATCACTACTGCAGTGGAGCCAGCCATCAGTACATACAGTGACTCACAAGAGAGAAAGGATGTGCACTGGGGTGGGGATTCTTCAAAAACCACAGTAAATCTGAGAGTTTTAGAAGTGGTGAGTTTGGATCAAGGGAGCTATACAGCAGGTCTTCAGCTGTTTTCCAAGATATGTTAAAGCCAGGGGTCTTAGAAATAAAATCTCTGCTGCTAAGAACCTATTTTCCTTCCTTCCATGTTTTTGCAGCCCAGTTGATGAAGTCCAACTCCTGTTTAGAGTTCTTGAAGTCTTGGTAGGGGTCAAGAAAAAAATATGTAAGCAACAGGAGGGAGGTCTCATGCTCTGAGTTTTGGTCAGGGAAGAGTGTTAGACTGAAATCTGAGGCTGGGAATGTGCCCTACACTCCCAAAGTCAAGAGTAGCAAGTAGTCTGCCCCGTCTGGGTGGGCTGAGCACACACTACAGAGTCGTAGACCAGATGGTAGAAAGCACAGCCAGTAGCACTGACAGCCTGATACAACTCTACTGCAGTCAGCCTTACCCAGCGAAGACTGATCCTTTGTCTACAAAGAACAAAGGAGAAAGCAAAGCTGTTTATATTTTGCCTTGAACTGGAAATTCTTTAGCGGGGGCAAGAAATAGTTAGCTTTCTAAACTGCATTCATTAGTGTTTCACACCTACAGCAGTTCTGTCTTACTCCACGCAACAGCTTCTGAGGTAAAGAGGCAGGGTCAAAGCCATCAATAACAATTTTGATGGTTAAATAAGCACAAGCAGTGCTGAAGGGACATATGCCTTTAGCAGTGTGGACATAAAATGATCGTATTCAAAGACTGTCTCTGTAAAGCAGATGATAGATAGTTATCGATGAATCTTGGTCCTGTCTGGAATATACTACAAAATACTACTGGGCAGCTGGAACTAGATTAAAAAAATGCAAAATTTTTCATACAATAGAAGATTTTTCTTTCAGAAGAATGAAGATGCTCATGGGAATCATTTGCTTGCTGCGATCATTTCCCATTTTTAATTGGAAAAAAAATCTTTTAAGACAAAACTCCAAAAAGTAGGTTTTCAGTGTTGTTCAGTCACTTCCTAGATATTGACATTCAACATAGAGGGTAAAAAAAAAGGAAAGAAAAACAGATACTAAATTCAGGCTGGGAGTCTGAATGCTTCCCCCTGACTCTGTATCTTTTGCTTTCTGTCCTACTGCTCTCAAAGACAGAAAGGCAGAGTCAGTTTTGACCATAGTTGAAGGTGCATTTGTAAAATCCTTTGGAAAAAATCTGGAGAACTCTCTTTCTCTTAGGAAAGCTGAGATCTGTCATTAAAAGAATACTGAATAATCAGAGAGCATGAGTTCCAGCAACAGGGGCCTATACGTAGACATTTGCCACCAAAGCCCTGATATCCTGTACTCTGACTCAGAACTTGCCTATTGCATTATCTTTACTTGTTCTAATGCTTGCTTTTCACAGAGGAGTGATATCTTCCTGGTGGGAATAAACAGATGCAAGTGTCTCACCTGGCTGCAGTCAAGTATCCCTGGTTTAGAAGCTGGTTTGTCAGCATTCTGACAAGTTTCTCTTGCTTTGTAGGAAAATCTTCAGGACATCGACATTTTGTATGAAATGCAGCATGCTGTGTTTGGTTGGCCTCACCTGCTTCAGCTATACAAAAATAACAGGTGATATGTTTTTTGTCAGGCAGTCTCAGTGTTTTTTAAGAGTTTAAACATGGTTGTTATTAGTAGGGATTGAAATTTGAGGAAAGGGCTTCTAAAGTATTAGTAATTAAAACTTCTTGTGTTGGGGAAAAAGTTTAGATTTGGGACAGTGTTAATACGGGATTAAACTCCCAACATACTATGATCTTAGCAACCACTTAGATACTATATCCCAAATTAATTCCTGATTTATGGTACTTCAGTGAGGTTACACCAAGAAGTGAGTAACACAATGGCACTGTTCAGGGCATAGACACAGTACAAGCATCAAGAAAGCACTTACGCTTTAAATTTTCAGGAGGTTTACCTTTCCTTTTAGATGTTAGAGATTAGAAATATGTTGTAGCAAAGCTGATCAGCAAAATCTGCAAGAATAAAAACACAGAGAAGGGAGAATCAAAAGTTATCCCTCTGAATGGACAAAGAGGGGTTTGTCCTGATGGAGGGCAAATATCTACATCCCAGATCAAATCTGAGTGTAGAAGGGACCAGAATCTCCTTTCTTTGTGAGATGAGGCCACCTCTGTCACAGAGGATTTAAGAGTGTAAGCTGCCATGTAACAGTATTCACTGCTGGATCACTACTGAGCAAACACCATTCCTCCATAGTCTTTGGTGTCAAACAGTTTGTTAGCTGGGTGAAACAAACCCAGTTTGTTCGTGGGGTTGGGATAAGACATGAGAAGGGAATGAGGGTAGTTACATTACAGGGTTGGATAACCTGCGTCAGGAGATGTGTCCTGACTCTATGGCCAGCAGCTGCCAGGCATACACCTCATGCTTAGAAGGGCCAGAAAGAAGAAGTCCTTGCAGCATTTCTGAAGGTAATAGAAGATAACAGTGGCTTTCCTCGAGATATCTATGGGCTCCCATGAACAGTAGCCTCAACGGCTCACACAGTCAGGGCTGAGGTTACTGAGCAGCTCCTCTGCAACAGAGCTGGGCTCTTCAGCACCCAGCGCCATCTCGCCATGGGACCACACTGCTTACCGGTCACAGCTTGACCTGTGCTGGTGCAGAATAAAACCCAGTTTTGTCTTCCTCCACCTTAAAAGTAAGGGCCTCATTTCTGTCATCACTATACCACTGGCTTTCACAATGAGGCCTGTCTCTGGGAAGAAAATGCCAGTTCATTTATAACATGCAAGTGTGAATGTAACTACACAAATGGACTCACATCACTAAGATTCTTTGCTGTAATGACAACATATTAGATAACATGAAGAAGTCATATCCAAGCAAATTTATAGTTACCAGCTAATTCATTACCAGCCATTACTTTTACACTGGGAAGGAAAAAAGATTTTTCCAAAGTACTCAGGCCTCTGGGTAGGTGTCTCACACTCCTTTACGCTAATCCTAGTTCCCCTGCAATGCGGAATAGCTCCTTTTTCCTCATTTTGCAACACCCAGTAGCAGCTGGCCAAAAGTCAGCGGTAATCTTCAGGGTAGCCAGCTGGGACTAGGCACAAGGAAATAAAGAAAGGTTGCTGGACAGCTATCAAAACATGGTAGGCATAGAAAAAGATTATATTTAACTCAATATTCAACAGTATTTACTCTGCTGTGACCATGCTACTAATCTCAATAGAATTAACAGCTCCAGAGAATTTGGTCAATGATATATAGCACAGATCGCTGGATACCAGTGCAGTCAGCTCTCCACCAGCACAAACCACCCATGTAGACAAGCCCACCATGAACACGTAGGCTGTTTTCAAGAGTTAGCCTGTCATATAGATTAAGTCTGAGCTGCAGCAGCCAACAGTTTTGATCTCCTGGCAGCAAGCAGGGCAGATAGATAGAATATTAGTCTTCTGAAATATCACACCATGCAATTTATAATAATCTAGAGAAAAATCTAGACAGATTTTATGGAAAATGAGCAATTTTAATAATTTGTGTTAGGCAGACTGAGAGAAGTGGCTAAGGGATTCCAGACATATCTGAAGACTTTGAAGGCACCAAGGAAATAATCCACTTAATTCAATAAAACTCTAGTCCGGAATCATATGATTGCCCAATTTGTAGCTTGGTTGAGATTTTCTGAAAGTTGTGATGCCACTAAAATAAAGTTGTCCTCTCTGTATAACTAAAGCACTCAGTTAACATATTATTGAATAAGACATTCGGTGTTTTATAACTTTTTGTCTCAAAGCCACAGACAAAGAATTTTAACATAAAGCAGATAATATAAAAAGGAGGGTCAAGCAACAATGTGGGAATGCAGGGACTGGTCAGGAGCTGCTCACTATGTGGTGGCTGGTGGATGGGCTGAACCCTACTGCCATACTAACGCCTCAGACCAGTATTCATGACCTTGTCTTCTTGCATGTGGGGGTGTGAACCAGCCTGAGACTCCCATCCATGTAACGCCTGCTCTGACAAGACATAGGCTGGTCTTCAGCAGGAAGAAAGGAGTTGCTATCCTCATCAGGACAGGCCAAGAGCTCAGCATCTAACACAAGCACACAAATGGGACGCTCCTCATACCTCTCCAAGGCAATGGAGCCAAAGACGTTGCCAATACAGGATGTCAGGGTGTTGTCATTTGTCTGTCCTAGTAAGATTCTCTGGGACTGTATGAACAGCTACTGCGTCGAGTTGTTCGCCTGTTTTCACCTCATGCTTTTGTATTAATTGGTTTGCAAACTGACCTTGTACTTCCCAGTAAAACTGAAAGACAAATCAATAGTAGAAAAGTAGGAAACCTGCAGACCAGAGCATCATGCCTATCTAGCATTTTGGGTTAAATACATACACTGAGTAAAGATTGAAGAATGATTGATCAAAGAGCAAAGACAACAAGGAATGATACAGGCCATTTTATCTGTCTAAGGGCAGAGAACTCCTGGCAGAGCAGTCTGGGTGAATGAGTTTGCTTTTACTTAGAAACACCATCCAATTTTTGAAATGCCAACAGAGGAAAAAATTTCAGGAAGTACAAATGTGGTCTAATGTCAAACAGAAGATGTAATTTCAAGTCAGGAGGCAACAGGCGTATTTCAATGAAATGGCACATCCTTCATTTGGTCTGCAGATTGCGCCACGCAGCTCCAGACAAAGCAGTCCCTAATACTTTGTGGGTGGCAGCACAAAGGAGGCATAGAGACCCTCTGGATATATTACAACATTATGGTACAACTGTTTATTAAGCCAATCTTTCACTCGCTGCTTTAAAACATCTACAGCTATTTTCCCCTCTTCCACTTTCCTCCACTGCAGCTGTACAGATGGATTATTTGAGTAAGTCTAGCTCAGGCCTCCACCCGGGGACGGATCTCGGTCTGTCCCTGTGGAGGGGCAGGGAATGACCGCAGCACTTCCATCTGCCCCACACTGAGGGGTTGCAGGGCTCTGGGAAACACACGCAGCTCCCTGGGCCACTCACAGGTCAGGTCTGCCCATCTTGTCTCAAAGTGCTCACTCGCAGAGCGACCGCGTGTGCACAGGCTGCCTTACCACAGTGCTACTGGTCCTATCCCCCAGTCTTGCTGGCAGCGAGCTCTGACACTAGCTCCAGGCTCGCAGGAAGCCTCTTGAGTAAGGACTGTCCTATAGGAACAAATACTCCCCATAAACACTTCAGAGGGGCTGAGCAGCCAGGAGTTGCTCTCGTTGTAGTGTGATTCAAGCAATGTGCGATATCCAAGGGCAGAAATGCTTTATTTGCCCTGTCTTTTGCCTTCTTGTGTACTCCCAGGTACCGTTTTGACTGGAATTTTATTTCATAGCTGAAAGCAGCCCACATCAGCCCACATCAGTGAATCATCATTCACTGTCTTCTGGGATACAGTGGTTAAAACACATACACCCAACCAAAAATGTTTTTTTTTCTCTTTCAGTGTTTTGGCTGTCACACGTACCTCACATAAGGTTTGTGGAGCTTTTTGTCATAATTCTCAAAGGGAAATGAAAGACTTTAAAAGCAGAATAATAGAGTGATGGTGATTGCAGTTTGCCGCTGACCTGCTGTGGGGTGAGTTATTGCTTAATAATTAGAGCTCCATAGCCCATTCCATATTCTCCTGTGCTTCACAAGCCCCAGTACAGAATTGCTTCCTTGCTCCAACACTGACACAGAGGTGATGGTGTCTGCAAGACTGATTTCCAGCTCTACAGGCAAGATGTGTTGCTTAAAAAAAAAGTGCATTTCAAACATCCTCGTCTCTGAAAATGACAAAAGGATTCATCAAAATGTGTATCACCATCTGGATCAAGTCAGGATTATTTCTGGTTTGCTTCACTTGCCAGAGAATTGCTGGGTTACAAACACATAAATCGGCTATTGTAAGGGAAGGCAAGGAAAAAGCAAACATTTTGAGACAGATGTGCTCCTATAATCCTGAGCTCTACCCTGCCAATGCAAATAAAATGCTTGGAGCTGAGATGGCTCTAACTGGCAGACTTGGACATTTGAGATCAATAGAGCGCTACAGAACGTATATTGCAACTTGGGCTTCACTGCTGCACGCAGTGTTGCCAGCACTCATGTTGTACTAAAGGTACAGCAATTCCCATCAGGTGCACAGACCCAGGATACCCTGGTTTGGTCTACACATAATACTGAATCACAAAATATGATGATTCAAGATTTACCTGGTGTTTTATTTGGATTCTGCCAACATTTACTAGTTGTCAGTGTCAGACCCAGGAGATAACAGTCCACTTGGCAATACATTGCAATACATGATTTGAGGTTCAGCTGTAGAGCTGTGGTGGCGTCCTGATTTTATGAAGGACACAGTAGCTCCAGCCAAGCAGCAGATCTGACCTATTCAGGATGACCAAAAGAACTGCTTTTTGTATTTGTCTCTAATTATTGTCTATAATGTTACAATGTTATAATGTGTCTATATTATTACACTAAATTAGCAGGCCAGAGATGCACATAGACAGGTATAGAAGAGCATGGGAAGCAAAAAAGATTATTTATGCACCAGTAAGATATTTTCAGAACAATCTTTAACAATCTTTAATTGGGATTGGTGATCTCATTGAAACATTATGGGCAGTCTTAAGTTTTCCAGGAGGAAAACACATGAAAACATATTCTTTAGCTTAGGTTACAGATATAAAATGCAAGGAAATTTCCCTAAGCAGTTAATTAGAGGGTGTCTTTCAGTCAAATATAAATTTAAGATTGATTTTAATATCTGAAAGTTACAAATATCAAATTTAAAAATGTGCAAGCCAAAAGAAAGCAGCTGAGCACAGCACTGAATTTGCACTGCTAATTGTCTTCTAGAAGGCTGTTACAAATACAGCAGAATGCACCTACAGGATCTTCTATGTAAAAAGTCATATCTTTCACCCAGAGAAATAGCAGCACTTTACAACTGTTAATTAAACCTCATGACACTGTTGGGAGTTGGTAAAATGGTAATGCCAGTTCTGCAGATGTGTAAATTGTCCCATTTATCACCTAAAATTGGAACATGCTTGCTAACATCCAGGGGAAACTGAACTGGAACCTTTCGTGTCCATTGATTTTCCTGTGCTAGAAGATAGGGTATCTCCAGTGGTATAGAGAAGAAAGGTTATATTTCAAAATGAAATCACTATGAATATTAACATTGTCTTAATCTGTTTTAAGATTGTCTTAACCTTTACCCCAAGAAAATCTGAAATATTCTCCCTATGTCCATCGCTCAAAAAAAAAAGAATACAAAGTCAAGAATATGAAGTATTTTGCTGTTTCTCTGCTTTACTTCGCTACTAAATGTTTCCGAGGTTCTCTTTTTTTTTCCTGTTGAGATAATTATATATAAATGTGGTTAAATTATCAATCTATTTTCAAGTCAGCCCATTCCTGGATGCAAGGAAACAACACTAGCCCACAACAGCACATCATTGATTTCCAAAGAAGAGGGAGAGGCATATGAGAGGGGAGGGAGTTGCTATTTTCAGAGAAAACCTTGGACTCATTTGCTCTAGTCAATGAATTTAGTCAACATTATGAGTTTTCAAAAGATGAGACACATGGAAGGAATGGAGGGAATAAAATATTTTGTGTTATACAGCCTCAGTGGCACCCAGTAAATTTAAAGATGCCTGGCCTCTTGGAGCTCTGCAGTCAACAGGCACTTGATTGAATGGCAAAAGCACTAGTGTGCTAGCGCACAACACACTTTTTCAAAGAAGCAGTGAGGAAGGCCTAATCTTGCCATTTAATGTGCAGGAAGCCCAGTGCTCCTAAGGCCTGCGGCTCTCTGCCACTTCACATCTGTTTCAAAACCATGACACCCCATAAGAATGCATTGCAGTAGAGCATGTAACTGATCACAGTATTACTTCGTGCTTTCCCACTAAATTGTACGCTGTGGGTGTTACACCTTCAGCAAAGCAGAGCAGAGACTGAACAGGTAACTGAAAGGGACCAGAAAGGCAGCAGGGCTGTAGAAGCCTGAGTGACTGTGGGTTATGGTACAGCAGCTTAACTTACTAAGCCAGTGGAAATCAGATCTCATGCTCAAAGCAGGAAGCTGAGCCCACACCACCTGCAAGCAGTGCTTACCTCAGCTCTTCTCAGCATCAGGCAGGCATACTCGGGCTAGGCACCTGGGCCAACTTCCTCTGAAGCACCATGTCCTGACAGCTGTGAGAGACACGACACCTGAGCTGGTGAGCCAGCGAGCTGATAGGTTTGACAAATCCTAAATTCCTGGAAAGATCTCCTCTTAAACTTCTCAGACTTGTCTTTGATATTTCCTTGCCTATGGAAATGGGAAGAACTTACAACATTCCTGGAAATTGCAATTAATCAGGGTCAGAAGCTCATTGCCATAACAAAGCAACAGACAAAAAAAGCACTTTCTTCACAGCAGGGCCAGCTTCTTGCTAGTCAAGCCACACGCTATAGGTTCAGACCTGAGCTCGATGCTAAAAAAATATATCCAAAGCTGTACTCTTGACCATGATGTCTATTATAAGGTGCCTCATAAAATAAGTATTTGACACATATCCGGGACTTAGTAGCTAGAAGGATCCCTAAGTGCTTCACAGGCTATTTATAGAAATCACTTAATCTGCCACTGAATTGCGGCTACATCTAAAGTGAAAGAGAGGGCAGAGAAAAGAAATACTGCAGCAATGATGGAAAATATATCTTCTTATGTTAAGATCAGATGAACTGTCATTTCTTGAGCCAGAATCAGAGCCTTTGAAGGCCACTTATTTTACAGGTCTCATAAAATCTTTAGCAACCCTGCACCATCAGGATCTTAGCTCCTCATTACTGCTGAGACAGTGGGCCTGCACAACAGCTCTGAAGTCCTTGAATCATAAAACCATTTTTAATATAAATGTGAACGCCAAAAGGAGGCCTTGGGTTGGTGACACTGTCTCCTAACTGGGGAGTTGGTAGAGCAAAACAGATAATAAATTACCTGGCCACAGCACTAACAGAACATAAATCCTGGTAGTTCCTGTGGGCTTCACAGTCATTAATGTATTCATCCTCATGGCTGGTAAAGCAAGGATTGATCAATTATGGAGAAGAAGAACCAAGGCTCAGGATGACTTATGTCCTCTATATATGGCAGCTGCTGCTGGGCTGTGCACAAACTTTGGGTTCCTGTTTTAGCACAGAGTGGAGCTCTGCTCCCCATGAGACACTTCTGCTGCCACTGGGAGTATCGAAGCCCTCCCTGCAGCCCCAGGTAACTGCTCCCACTGGAAAGGAAGCACCTCCAAAGCCCTGAGAGCACCACGTCCACACTGGAGAAAACTCAGGGACTCACAGCCTTACCACTCAACCATTTTGACTGACGTTGTTGTCATTCTCCTTCCCACAGCAGTCCAAAGAAAGTCAAAGATCAGTGGAGAAGCTGCAGAGAGACATGCTTATAACCCAACTTAAGCAGAGCCTGAAGGCCCAGGCCTGAGCTCACGTGGAGCTCCTGAACCTAGGGGCAGAGGGGGTGCACAGGCATCTCAGGTAAAGACTGCTCAGGGCAGTTAAGGCTTTAGCATGCCTGGGGGCCTGACAAGCATTTTGATTGAATGCTTACCAAAAATATTTGTTTTTATCAAAGCCTGAAAGCTTTATGTACAGATCAGTTTTGAGCTGGGCGTGTTGAAAAGTATATGAAGGAAATTTCAGTACATGATAAAAATGCACTGCCATTTTTAGGGCTTTTACTTTCAGCAGGATTTTATGAGGGACAGAAAAACATAAATTATTCCTCCTTGTCTTTCCCAAGAAGCTGGGAGTTGCAGAGAGCACAGATAGCACAGATAATAGCATTTTGTTGGATAGAGCTGACCAGGGCAGAGAGGCTCAGCAGAAAGGTTAGGAAGGGAAGGAGCTCTTTCTTTCCTGTCTCCAGAAGGGTAGATGTTAAACACAGTGAGCCTGTGAGAACAGTCTAAAGCTTCCAACCCTTCCATGAATGTGGGACTTGCCACACTCTGTCAATTAACTGACTCCTCAGTTGAGAGGAGTGTTTTTGCAAATAAATGGTGCTTGCTGTGAAGAGATGAAAAAGCCAACCTGGAATTTCTCCTGTGAAGTGAACTTCAGAGGCAAACTAAAACTGATTTCAGA
This sequence comes from Crypturellus tataupa, assembly GCA_034781795.1. Taxonomy (NCBI): domain Eukaryota; kingdom Metazoa; phylum Chordata; class Aves; order Tinamiformes; family Tinamidae; genus Crypturellus; species Crypturellus tataupa. The sequence goes on from JAWLRI010000216.1 coordinate 218,080, forward strand.
GCAGCATAAAGGAAATATGTGCTGCTCCTCGCATTGAGGTTACTCTTGTGTAGATAAACCTAATATTTACAAATGATGAACTCATCTTGAAAAACAATGAAAGTGAAAATTTGCCATTTCTCTGAAGGACACATTTCAATTCAGCTGCTTCTGACTACAGCAAATACATAGTTCAAATCCCTCTGGCTTGTTCTCCTGCTTTATTTAAGGCATTTCTAAGTCTGGCTTCTAGCAAGCTGCTTTAAGAAACACAGGGGGTCCAGAAAAGTTAAATCTAGTTAAAATGAGTCAAGATGTGGGTTTTCATGTGTTTGCAATTTTTTTTTCAAGACTCAACTTTTGGGGTCATGTGATGTGAAAATCTCAGCTTCCATTATAAAAGGGGAAGAGGAAAAAAAGAGAAGTTTTTAGTCCTTGTGGTTGAGCAGAAACATTTTGAAAATATGAATCATAAAATCTTACAAACCAGAAGACAAACAAAAAGAACTCTATGTTTATTATTTTTAAAATTTCATGATTTTTAGGTCAATGATATAATTTTGGGGGGCGTGAGGGGAACTGCTTCATATTGACACTGAATGACTGGTTTGGAAATGCTGGACTTTATAGTATTATTATTTCATAGCTATTTTATATTTATAGTATTGAGGTCTAAAATTCCAAGTTCCAGCAGTGTAGAATGCTTTCTTCTCTCGAGGTGATAAATCCCTGAAAATAATGGAAACACTGACAGAACTTAACTATACTGTCTCAAATGAGACACCGTGATTTTTAGTTTCTAATTAAATGCATATTTCTTTCAAAATCGGCTCTTATATAAATTGTAAATCATTTGGGTGGCAGCTCAGAGGGAAATAAGGATAATGTTGACCTTGGCAATCCTTGTCTTGGCAAGAAAAAAGAATTTTTATCTGAACTTAAAATTCTTAAAACCTCTTATCCAACCAAATATATAATAGGTAAAAGATTTTTTTTTTAAAGGAGGAGGTTTGGGGAGGGAGAAGCAATACCCAGTTTAAGCTCACAAACAAATTGACAGGTATACTGCTGCCTCCCTGTGGAGACTGGGATGCCTTCATTTAGAATTTCTCCTAAAGCCTCAATTAAGCCCAACTGGGAAGAATATTCCTGAGAACCTCTCTGGCTATCAAGCACAAGCAGTGCAGTGTGGAGATACAGGTGGATCATGGATGTATAAGGACTCACTCCTTGGCCAGCCCCCAGGAGGACACATCATGAAGACTTAGTCTGATGCAGGTGGCTGCACAGCCCATTAGCTCTCTGTCTGCTGCTGGACTGGAGGCTGGGACTGAGGTTTGGATGACCAAGTCAGTGCTGGGGTGTCCTGTCCTCCTCTTCACCTGCATATTCCCACTGCTTCTAAACTAGAATTAAGGTGAAGGTACAGCTTTCTCCTGCAGCCTTTCACTCTCCAGCGAGACAATGACAGATATGAGAGGCTCAAGTCTTTCAGTAGTGCATCTGATGGTTCTTGAGGAGGTTATTCTGTTGGAAGGGAAGGACAAGGCACCAGACGCACTTCGTGGCCGGCACTGGAGGAGATATGAGCCCTTATTGACTCTGCAAGAAGCTCCTGCCAGAATAAGGTCATGCCCATGTATTATCAGTTCTCTCCTTAGCTCCCTGACTGCCCTCCTTCAACACTGAAGGGCTGACCAGATCTTGTCAGTTCATGACTTCTATGTCTAGCTCAGCACTTCTTCAGCAACAGGTGCTCTCACTGCCATGCAGTCCCATTCCTGCCCAGATCCTACAGTGTCTTCCCTGGCATTTCTACTGGGGAAGACAGTAGAGAAGATGATCACATCTCACCTCACCTGAGTCACTTAACTGGGCCATATCATCCTCTGGAGATACAATGGACTTAAGTAAGGACTCCTTACTTAAGAAGTGAATAACCCTCAGGAGGGACCTTCCTCTGCTAATTAAAAAAGAAGCACAGGGAGCTCTGTGGTTTATGTACTTGGAATTAGATGGATAAGATTAACAGCAGGAGAGTAAGCACGGAGCAGGAGCATAGCCTTCTGACTCACAAAACTTGTAGGATAGAATACCTATAACAGTATTGAACTTGTGTACAGCAAGGCCAGTGTAGATATGGCTAAGATAGATATGGCAAGGCTACAGAGTGCTAATCTAGATATGGCAAGGCTACAGAGTGCTGATCCAACAGAGAGTTGGGCTGCCTAGTGGGGTGTCCAGTCCCAGGGCCAAAGCAGTGCATGTTACGAGATCATTACCATGCATTCAAGTCTTCCTATGAAGCCATTCAAACTGGAAAAGGCTTTTTCTGCCACCAGTTCTTCAAAAATGAATAGGAACTGTCATTTCTACAAGTGACCGTGGAAATATTTTCCACATCTTCCTATGCCTTGCTTTAAACATACAAGGGCAAATCTGATCCACAGATCAGTAACAGAGTATGACATCACCCAGCTTGACAACACTGCCAAAGAAATGATCATCAACCAGAATGAGGAAGCATAACCACGAGCAGAGATGAACACTTCCCTGCTACGGAGAAGGGAAAGCAGCAAAAGGGAAAGCTATTTACAACTTTAACCAAGTTAACTTTTCTCCAATGATTACAGAGGAAAGTTTGTGCTTCCATTGCCTGAGGACATAGATGAGTAAGAGACATGTTTTAGATGAGTAACAGCAATTAGAGAAGAAATGGTTGCAGGAGGAAAGGAAAATTTTGAATGTGTCAATTCTCTGCTGTGAGAGAGAGGGATAGGACTGGGGGAAGGAGTCCAGGAAGAACATGAAACTCTCAAGATGGAAAAATTAAAACTCCCTCCAAATGAGGATTTCCAAGACAGCTCTGAGCTGATCAGAATGTGGCATGGCAGAGATGCAGGATGCACCAGAACAACCCACCTGAAAACTTAGCTTCACCTTCAACTATTTCATAGTGTATTGTTTTATTAGCATTAAGTGCTGCAGCAACCTTAAAAAAAAATGTCCAACACATAATAAAAAAAGATTGCCTTTCTCAAGCAGAGGCACAAAGAGGTAACTTTACTTTAGTCCATCTATATTTGGCTCTTTGTCACATCTCACCATGCTGATGGGCAAACATTAATTCCTGCTTTACTTCTCCTCCTCCCTGATCTTCTCTTATTCTGGTGGAGGTGACACACTCCCACAGGGAGCTGCTTGATTGGTCTAAGAAGGCCATATGTCCAAGGCTGGCCTGGGCAGTCCTAGAATCAAAGCTTTACCTAGTGACTGAGCACTTTTGCAAAGGCTTGTTTAGTTGTTGATTACAGAAAGAGCACATAGGACATAGGTTCTCACCTGTTTTATACTCTGCACACTGATCATGGGAATTTACTCATTCAGAGCAGATGTCAGTAAAGCATCACCCAGAAGCCCGAGGAATGGTTCAGCTTTCACTCCATGTAACTGTGGAAGCTGGCTGGCAGGATGTTCTTCTGTGAAATTTCTCAACTTTTTTTTTTCTCCACTTTTGTTGAAACCTTGAAAGAAAATTTCAGTTTGCAGATTTTAACTAAAAAAATGAAACAACTTTCATTAAAAAAAAAAAAAAGATGACGACACTTCAGGGGAAGTGGAAGTTTTTTGGAAGCATTTTTACTATCATTCTTAGTACTACTTTTGAAAGTAAAGCCTTTTAATGTTATCTGGTATCTACATCACCTTTTTAGAGAAAGAAACATTTTGAAAAACAAATATTCTGGATTTTTTGAGGAGTTTTATTTATTTCTATACTCTCTAAACCCCTCCTCAAAGAAAAGAGCATACAATTTGAAATAGTGTGGAAAGAAATTTTCTGACACCATTTGCCATTTTCTTGTATGGAAGAAGAAGGCAAAAACAACAAAATAAAGCAAAAGGGTGAAAAGAGCTCTCCTTTACTTCTGTCTCCCCTTTCTCCATGAAATAATAGTAGTCAGAATTGGGACATTCTTTCTCTCACATTTCGAATAAGAAAATAAGGAAGTTTAATCCCTTTATCCAAAGGAAAAAGGTAATGTCTAAAGAAAAATGTGTGGGGTGTTCAATTCTGCCCTGTTCACCAAATAAAAGAATACGGTTATTTTTAGCTGGGCCAAAAGTTTCTGTTGTTTTTCTTCCTGTGTATCCCATGGGTTACATCTGTTTCTTTTGTTGGTGTTCAACTAGCAGAACAAGTATTGCTGTCATACGCCAACCAGATGAGAGTGATCCAGGATCCAAGTGGTGAGAAGTGCCTCGGTTAGTCTGCCTACTGACATGGGGCTAAAAGTTACCTGTGGGAACTGTGGGCTTTCTTAATTCCAGTTGCTTCATTAGAGGTCTAACTAATGCCACAGTTATATTTCAAAAGGTGGGTTGCACTAGCAGGGACACTGACAGCTTCTTTGAGCATTGTTTGCTTCTCATACCAGACAAAAAAAAGCATCAGATTTACTGACAAGGACCTTCTCTCATGCTAAGTTCTTCTGTACACAGACCGTGTCTTTTGGAAGAAAGCAGTTAAACTATGACCCTGTTTTTGTAAGGCTCACTTCTCCCTTTCCTGTCCTTTGGAAAACGAGAAGCAAGTGTAAGTATTATCTCAGTGTTTTCTTCACCTATGATGTGTGGGATCTAGACACAACACACTTCTGCTCTACCACGTATTTAGCTAATCAGTATTGGATAAACAGATATTTTGGAGCCCATAGGAGTAAGCAGCGGATTAAGAACTAAAGCACCACAGGAAAAAAAAAATTGCAACGAAACACCTCACCTGGAGAAATTCATAGGATATCAGGCTCAGAAACACATTTCTCTGGTAGGGCTGCAAGCCTTTCAAGTGAAGCCAGGAGATTTGTGGCTTTACAGCAGAGCAGCACAAAACTCGTCTGCTTGAGATGGTGGCGTCTGGGTGAACCTGAGACTTGCAGTCGGTTTAGAGAGGAGCGAAGAACCCCAGTATCTCGAAAACCAAAGAAATCCTGGATTTTTCCGAAGTAAAGCTGTGTTTCTTGGTGCTCCGCGGCCCGAGCTCCCAGGAGATGGGAGCCACGAGGGGGCGCCGCCGCCCGCGCTGCCGCCGCGCTGAGGCCAAGGGCGGGGGCTGGAGGACGCCGCCGCGTGCGGCCGTTAGCGCTCCGTGGCCGTTGCTGTTGCCGTTGAGCAGCGCGCGAAGGGGCAGTTTCCGACTTTGATTTTTTTTTTTTTTTCCCATTATGGGTCAGAGGGAAAGCAAGTATTTCCCAAGACCACCCAGGGAATGCGGCTTCAGTTCGCCTTCCTCCAAATAAATATCTTGAAGATTCCATGTGCAAAAATATCAAGTGTGTGGGTGTGGGAAATGTGTTAATTGAACACTGCTTGTTTTATTTACATATTTTTCCTGTTTTCACCTTAATACCTGTTACAAGCAAAAGCATATGATATGAGTGCTTACTGTGGTGTCACCGTGGCACAGGAGATGAAATTCTGTTTTACTTTCAAAATAACAGCAATATTCTCTGAATTCTGACTGAAATGGCTTTTTGTTGCTGTTCATATTTTAATGAAAACAATTCACATTTTGACACTTCAGTTAAAAAAAAAAAAATCCATGAGTACTCCTGACTTGTTTTGAACTATCATAGGAATAATACATAGGAAAGTGAAAAGGCTCACAAAATAAACTCAAGAAGTGGATCTTTGAGTTCTTTTTCCTAACATGAGAAAACTCATTTCACTCGATAAGTTCACTCGATTCAAACAAAATTGATTTGAATTTAATCAAGGTACTTTTAAGGTAGTTCTTAAATGGCAACTTCCTGGCCAGCTCTGTCAGTTCTGCCTTATCAGTAAGAGCCCCCGAAACTCCCAATTTCAGTGCGCTCCCTGTATTTCCTGACATGTTTCAAAGTCAGTTCTCTCTACCTAAAGAAGGTGCTCGTTATGAGAACGATTATTCTAAATACAGAGGTGTAACATAGGCTTCCGTGCTATCCCTGTTTTAATTGTGTATGTTTCCATCTAAGATTTATACATCTGTGTGCATAGATGTGCTCAGAGTAGTTTACAGAATCACAGAATGGTTGAGGTTGGAAGGGGCCTCTAGGGATCATGTAGTCCAACCCCCCTGCTCGAGCAGGGACACCCAGAGCACGTGGCACAGGGTGGCATCCAGGTGGGTTTGGAAGATCTCCAGAGAAGGAGACTCCACAGCCTCTCTGGGCAGCCTGTGCCAGGGCTCTGTCACCCTCACAGGAAAGAAATTCTTCTCACATGGAGATGGAACTTGCTGTGTTTCAATTTATCCCCATTACCACTTCTCTGGTCACTGGCCACTACCAAGAAGAGTTTGGCCTCAAACTCTTTAGCATACATGGAGTTTAGTCTAGACTGGAGGAGAAAAACGTCATAGTTCCCACCTCACCCTGCCGTTAGAATAAGCCAGTGCTTCTATCAGAGCTATGCTGATATCCAAACCTGCTTTAAGTACTGCTACTTTTAATGATGACACTTTACAAAGATTAATCATTAAATTCTACATAGAAATGCTTAGATATTTTTTGTTGAGAACCTTTCCTGAAATTAAAAACAATGTTTCAAAGAGGAAAATGTTGGTAGAAGAATCATTTGAAACACTGATTTTTCAGCAAAATCTGAAAGAATTTTCCAAGAGGTTTAAACAAATGAGTAGAATGACTTTTTTATCTTTCCTTATTTCTGTTAAATAAACACATTGCTAAAAACAAAAGAATAAGCCCTGTTTAAAGGGAGATACTAAAGAAACAAGCTTTTTTTTTTTTTAACTTGCCTTTGATTTTGGAGCCTTTAGAATTTACATATTCAAACTCCTCTGCAATCACAAAAGCTGAAAACCAGCCGCTTTTGAGGGGTATAATCATGATTCCTGGAGCCGAAGCTCCAAGAAAAATGCTATATATTGTGATGAATTACAACAGCTAGCAGCCCTTGCAAAGAGGTGCACAGATGGTGGGGAACTGTGGCAAAAGCTGCAGCCCTAATGCCTCTCACACGAGTGGCAGAAGGGGTAAAAAATCAAGGTGGAAAAGACAGATGTGGAGCTGCGTTCCCCTGCATTGCAGCTGATCTCTGCCAGGAGCTGCTGGGTGTTTTGTCCCCATGTGGAGTGCCCGAGGCTGGCAAAACCCCCTGGGTGCCATGGGCAGCTTCGGTTCTCACCAAACTCATTCACTTTGCACTGTCCTGAGGGTTGCAACCTGAATGCATTTTGCTTCCTGACTGCTGTTTCCAAAATTGACCTCAGACTTTGAAGGTATTATAAGCACTATTGTTCTCAAGTCTAGGGACCTGTGTTCAGAAGAAAGTAGCGTTATTTAATTTGGAAAGAGTACTAAATTCCTTTTTTAGTTCACTACACTTCACAATCCATTGAAAGCAGCCATGCCATTACAAGTAAGATTGCTTTGATATTTACCTGAGCTCAAAGAATGCCATTTCTCAATCTTACTAAAGAAGGCAAGTAACAATTAGGAGGGGAACACTGTCTGAAGAATAAAGGATAATAACAAAGGCAGTATTGCATCTGTTGTTAAAATACCGAAATAAAATAAGACTGGGCTTGTGCTACCCCATTTTTTTTTTTTTAATGGCAGGAATTTAGGACTGATTAATCTCTTGTTTGGCATTATCAGCAACTTCTTTAAATGAATGTGCTTGACAGGTCATATTTGGAACATAACAGGAATACGTGTATTTTTTTAATTCTATCACAACATAGTTAAAATAACAAAGGTCTCTCTGTGTGCACCTTCTAGTGAATCATGTATCATACTCATCTACCGTCTCTGCTGAAATATGTGAACATAAAAGATTATACTTTCACTGAGATCATGAGCTTTTGGGATAGTAATTTTAGAGGAAGGCTGTATGTTTCAAGAAAATGAGGAACAAGGGAGTCAGGAGACCTGGACCCGAATCCTGTCTTTATTGTGCTCCAGGTAAGTTAGATCAACAGCAAAACACCTCTGTGACTCCGTTGCTTCCCATTTGCCATAACTGTTTTATGATAAACTCTTTGGGAGCAGAGACAGTTCCTATCCATGAATACACAGTGTGTAGGATGCTGGAGTTTAAATATGAGCATGGGTTTCTCTGCTCCACACTAATGCAGGTAATAAATAATAAGCTTATTCTGCCCTGACACTAAAGACCGTGACTCGAACCCAATCATGATAAATGCAAAGCAATCTTTTGTATTTTATCCAGGTCTCTCTTTGTTCTGTCAAAACTACAAGCAGAGGAAGAAAAAAAAAAAAAAAAGGAAAAGTAAAAAATAGAACGTTTAGTTTTGCATTCTTGTTAGAGCTTTGATGACAACCACACACAGTAGATTATATATACTTCACTTCCCAGCTAATAACATAAACCATTCATTCCTTTCCAGCAGACTATACATTCCAAAAATATTTCATATATGTTTAATACACTGATTATTTCCTCCATCATGTCACTAAAGGCAAATTAAATATACCTAATAATCCCTTCTAGTTCTATAGTCTCTTTCATCCAAAGGTCCCAAAGCATACTGTAGTTGTTAATTTGCCATTAAAAACACTCTGCCATGGAGCTGTGTGAATAAATGATTTTGGTAGCTGAATCTAAAGTGCTTTTTGATTTCTGTGTGACCCGCAATAACATTTGGGGTTTTAGAGAAAGAGAAACATTCCTTTTCAAGTGAAATGGAAATGTTCTGTTTGACCTGAAATGTTTTATTTCTGAGCTTTTCTGAAAAAAGTGAAAATTTGGAAAGAAATGGCCAGATTCATAAGGAAACGTGTACAAATAAACTGAAGGTTATTGCATGACCTTGTGTAGTTCAGCGGCTAGGAGAGTTATGCAGAAAAATAAAAAATAAGACCCACCTTCAAATCTCCTTTCTCTCTGTTGCAAACAATGTCCTTCTTTGTAGTAGGGATTTTCCTGAACTGCAGGATCCAGTGACTTCCTAAGAGCCAAGCGCCAGAGGTGTGAACTCAGGTCTACTCCTGTAAGTACCTTAATGACTAGAAAAAAAGTATAAGAAACACCTGAACATTTCTAAGAAGGCCTTTCTCTTCCAATCCAAATGACTCACTGAATTTCCCGGCTATTTAGATACATTTTATCTGTTCTAGTCCTTTGTTTATTCCCCTTCCTTTTGTCTTCTCCCAGAAAAACTTTTATGGGGAAAAGAAGTTCACTCCATTTTATTCTCCACTCCATTCCCTCTCGCTGAAGTAAATAAAAGAATAAGAAGAGCACACGATTTGAAACAAGTCACTGAACTCAACACTTTTTAACATCTTCTTCAATGAAAACTGGATGTTTCTATGATGTTTCCCTCCATTGTGGGAAGTAATGAAACAGAATTAAGGATAGTAATTAGGGAAAATATAAACAATTAAACAAATTAAGAGAACTGTAAATTGTTGCCTAATGTACATGCAGAGTTTAATATGAATTTTGTATACAAAACCCTCCAACTTTGTAAAATCTTCTGACTAAGCATCCCTTTAGCAGACTTCATTTTAATACGTAGTATGTATGCAGCATGTTTAATGATATTTTCTATCATCAGATGCTATTGCTCTGTGATTTGTGTCATTTTAAAAATAATTTATCTTCTAATTTTAGTTCCTGCAGATCCAGAAACAGGGTTTCTATTAATCTGGGAATGGTACAAATTCTGGTGAAGAAACAGGCCTATGGAGCTAGCATAAATACCGTAGCTCCACCTTCTCGCTTTCTTCTTTAATCCTGTATTTAACTACTTGCTTCTGTATTGTCCATATTTACATAGACAGATTCTAAATATGGACTGTGATTCATTACATTCCCAGCAAAATCTAAACAGCATGAAGGTTATAGCACGTTCACAGACCTGTTACCTTTTATCCTCTACCCTGTTGTTGGTTGTGCATTCTCACATAATTATACTTCAGCTAGAGCCCAAATCAATCAGATATTGGAAAGATGCTTTTTATGCAGCTGTCATTTCATCCACTTTAGAGAAATCACTCAAACCTTTTTTACCTGATACAGTTCTGGAAAGTTGCAGGGCCGCAAGTTCTCCGCTTTGAAAGGATTTCCACCATAAAACCATCTTCTAACTTCCAGATCTGTTTCAACAGCTACCCGTTGTATTGCCCTGTACCCTCTTTACTTTGTGGTTTGAATAATGTCCAAATTTCCATGTCTCAAGTGAGTCTTACTTTTTTTTTTCTATTCGCTTTTTGTTTAGTCTTGCTTTTATAAAGTGCCCAACATTATTGCCAAATTGATTCAAACTGTGCAAGCCCTGGAGAACCTTAATAGTGTGTCCAAATTCTGTGTTTAGACATGACCCCCATTTGCAACTTGTCATGCCTATGTATCAATGACTACGTGTTGAGTGCTTGCCACTGTACAAAACGCAGACACAGATGTGACCTCTGCCACAAGAGTCCTTTGTTCTTTCAACACAAACAATAAAACTCGGAAAAGAATATCAAACTTCTGCCTGGATGTTCACTGCTACAGAACTATTTTTTTTCCATTGCTTCACGCAAAGTTGCAAAGCACTCAAACGTACAGACTAGTCGAACTTCCTGCAAGCAGTCTGCATACACAATTTTATATGCTGAATGGATACATATATGGCTTGCTTTGCAAGCAGGTGATGATCTGAACAATAACAGCAATACAAGCAAACATCTAATGCCATATACAAGCTTATATCCATGAAAGCAGGGGAGTGCTTTGTAAAGGATGTATTATGCCTAGGAAAGGTATAGTAGATGAGGCAACACGACCAGGAATGACAGGGTAAAATGATGTGAAAAGATAAACAGCAAAGCCTACAACTATAAAAGAGCCTGAGATTAATATTGCACATACAAATATTGGATTTCTCCTTCTTTTTTTTTTTTACTCATGAAATCCTATTCTGTCTGTGGGCATGTAAAAGTGTGTGCCTCCCAGAACACCTCAACAAGTCAATATCACTTTTAACAAAATTTGTCAGCCAGCAAGAGTCCTGAAGATAACTGAATTCCTACACTGATGAATGCAAGTGATCTGAAACCCTACAATTACTTCTGCTGAGGAAGACTGTCATTTAGATTAAATTCTTTCTAGACATCTGAGTATCCATGTGGGAGAGTGACCATGGAAACATCTCAGTTTTGAAAATGTTGCAGCCAGAGACCATTCTTCCTTAGACATCGAAGTCAATCAGAGATGAGATGTACATCTCCATAGAGCACCAGAGCACTTCAGTTCTGTTACTTAAGGAATGGGTTGTTCCCTTCTGAATATTTAACATTGTTAACAGCAAAGTTCAGAAGAACAGGGAAGATACTGGAGTGCAACTGGGGAAGGACCTGATGATAAGTGGGCAGGAGGGCACAGCATTCAGCACAAGCTTCCAGGAACAAGGTTAAAAGAAAGATAGCAGGGAAGGAAGATGGCCCATACCTGTTTGTAAAAGTAGGCTATAAATAGGGGACAGTGAAAATACCAAAGATGGAAAGGAACAGGGCAAGAAAAGAGTAATATGAAAGCCCCTGAAGACCACCTCGATCAGAAACAACTCTAGGACATCCGGAATCCGTTTGATATTGCAACAAGATTAGGAATTAAGACAAACAAGCCCAACTTCCCTTTGGACTTCAGTGGCAAAAATGAGTGGTCTACATGTGGTGGTGCAGAGGTGCAAGGCATTGCATAGGTTATGCTAGAAAGAAAAAATTAATGGAGTCAGAAGGAGCAGGCTGGAGACATAAGATCCTTGGGTGCACACAGCACATTCTAAGTGGTCAGAGCTAAGGGTTAGGAAAACGCCAAGAGCTGAGTGCTTATCTGCATCATGCAGGGGGAGAGCAGCAAGAACACAAATAGCACATTAAAAGGCCAAGGAAAAAGAGAGAGTCTCCCCATAAATCAAGAAAAGGGTCAGAAAAAGAAATAAAAGAGTGGAGGTGAGAAGCATAAAGTGGAAAGGAGAGCTACTTTGAGGTCAGCATGGAAAGATATCTCGGACTCTTACGCTCAGAGCAGTGTATCTTAGGTAGGGAAGAGAGATGAATATCTGGCTTGAGAGCAATTTAAGCCAAGTAAGAAAAGCCAGGAGAACACTCTTCACCTTAGTTTTGGTGCTCCAGAGGAGATTACCCCAATCTACTCTCTGTTGAAGCTATTCTTTTAAGAAACAATGCAAGATCAGACGTGAGAAAAGTGTTACTCCAAAAATGGCTGTGTGGTATTTTCTGTTAAAAGAAACATAATTTTCAGGACTGTGAGTACAAAAATGTGCGTAGTTCACATTCTCCCTTGTAATAGTGTAAAAATAAGGTTAGCTTACCCACCTACATACAGTACATTTAGCATGTGTTAAAGACAAATTGATTCAATAAATTCTCTTGTCATAGAAAATAGTGAGAACAACATGTTGATGACATTGAAACAGTGGAAGATTGTATTCTAAATGTTCCAACATCTTTGACACATTATTTTTGAGATTCTACCATCACTGGCATGAGATTCCTATTTCCCAAGCTTAAGAGTATCATCTTTCATGTTAAAAAAAAAAAAAAGGTCCCACTGTGGACTTCCCTCTGTGTTTGTCCCAGTTCCTTGACCTTATTGTGTAGCATCCACTTCTGCCTGTACTTTTTTTTCCTTTTTTTCTTTCCCATTGTCCATTTGCAAGTGACAAGAAGACAAACTGGATCCATATGCTTAATAAGGGAGAAAAAAACATTTTCTAAACCATCACAAATATGCAAGTAACACATAAGTGTTATAACACCTCTTTCCCACTGAGGTATGAACTTGAGCTTTGCTGACTGTCCTGGTTCAGAGAAATGGATCAGCTCTCTAATGTCAACCTTTTTCCCTAAGTAGAAAAGGACTCAAATAACAGTGGACCGTGTGGCTCACAGTTCCAGCCATCTCTGACACAGCACTCCGCCCAAAATCTTTTCCCTGGCTTTTTGCTAGGACCTTTATCTCAGTACTTGTTCGTTTTGTGTATTTAGCTTTCTCTTCTGTACTCTTCACACAAATTCATTGCCCTCCCTTTAGAGAGCTAAGGACTCTATGTCCACATAGTGTGAACTCCTGAACAGCCCTTTGCCTCTTTATTTCTGGATGGTGAGTTTTGGATTGGAGTCATTACTTCTGCTGCACAATTCAGAGAGGCAGTTTTACAGCTTCTTATGACTTTCCAGAAGTGAAAGGCAACAATTATGACTGGATTCAAGCCAGATCATAGCCATGTCTCACTAATTCAATTTCCCCATCATGGCCATTCAGCCTCAAAGGGTGATACCTTAAACTCACTTCCAAAATGAAATAAAATTAAAATAGTCTTCATAGAAGATTAATTACAGATTTTTAATTCTAAAAAGCTGTATCATATCTTTCTGAGGGAATACTTTCATCTTCTACTCTAAACAATTTTACCTCATTGCACATCTCTTCCGAGATTCCCTACTCAGGGAATATTCCCTATTCTATTGCCTGCCCAGATTTCTTTGAGGCTACTTGGATGAGTAGGAATTCCTGGCTGAGGCACCCAGCATGTTGTTTTCCAATGAGGAATCCATTTTTGAAGAAGCTTTTGCAGTTTCAAGGTGGACAAACACTTTCTCCAATTTGGGATGAAAAAGGATAAGAAAAAATCTTGTCACCGAAAATGCTTTAACATTCTAGTTAATTTGGGGTTCATTATTGGAACAAAACCACATCTTTACTACTGCTTTACTTTTGTACACATCAGTTCTGTGTAGTGACCTATCCAAGGTTTATCCAGTTTAAGGTTTTCACCTAGATCTGACTCAAAAGGGGGATTGGTGGTTTGTCCATGGGAAATTTGAGGGAGTTTTTAAAATTTCATTTCAGTCCAAATCAAATCTGAGACATTTTCAGGAATTCTCACGAACTGGAAGTTCCCCAAACCATTCAGTTGCTCAGTGATTATCACAGCTAAAATGAGCACTGATTTCACAAAGCAGTGTTAGGGACTCCTCAATTCCCACTTCCAAGTGGTTCCATCTGTGGCTTGCTCTGTGGAGAGGACACTGTCATCTCCAAAGTTTGCCACAAGCTCAGGAACTGCTTTAGATGCGAGGAAGTGAACAGGGCCTGACACGTTTCTAAAGAAAACATCCTTGTTTGTGTGGCAGTGTTTTACTGAAAAGAACTGTCCCTTGTGGCACACCTGGCAGTCCTGATTTTGCCAGCCATACAACACTGTCCTAGTCCATGTGGCTGAGAATCTCTTGAATCTTTGAATGAAAATGAGGATGCAGAAGGGACAGTGTAGCATGGATCTCCTCCTGGCACAACCTGGCAGCAGCCACATCCAGGAGCTGGGAAGTACTCCTGAGTCACACACGAGAGGTACCAGTATCACAAAGTTGTACTTATCAGAACTTGTCTTCAGATGCATCCAAGTCAGTTTGAAACACTTCAGTTTGTGGGAATCTGAAACTTCTGCCTGACTCACATTATTGTTACTCTACAGGAACTCCACACAGCAGATCTGGAGAAGTCTCTAACCTGAAGGCAAACTTCAGGTAAACACCATATTTTTGTGGCATGCTCTTCTATAATTTTCCAAAGGAATGAGAAATGCTGACTCCTGCCTTTTGTTGGTAAGGAAGCTTGCTGAAGTGCAAGCAGCTTCTCAGAATATCCCTACCATCTCTTCAGAAGTGGGCTGCTCTGAGATGGTACATATTTAATTTGTTTCCTAGAGTCTCACTGGACTACAGAAATACTTTTCAGTCAAATTTCCTTCCTGACCTGTGTATGACTCCCCGCTAAACTTTAAGCCATTCTACGAACTAGTTCAAAGATATGAACTGAATGACAATCACCAGTCCTTATTCAAGAATATCAGAAAGATGTGCCCCTGAAGTAGAGTCCTAAAATACTGCTGCACAGAGCGGCAGGCAGGAGATCCCTCCTGTCCCTCAAACTCTGTTGGACAGTTTTTCTGTATCTATTTTGCACTTCACCCAGTAGAAATGATGCCATTGTTTGCAATTCCTTAAATATTCAGCAGTTTTTAAATGATGACATCATTAGACAGCTTTTTTTTTCCCTGGTGGATCTACAGCTCGCTAATAACATTTATTATTTGCTCCTTTTTGCTATCAGTGTTTTACCATAAACCCTGAACCTTCCCTCTGTGAACAGTTTTCCCTGGGGTATTTTAAGGAAGTGATCATGTTTCAGGCGAGCTGCTGCCAAATGCACACTATTCCGAGATGAGATTCTCTCTGTGGGAATCAGTTGGTCTCTCTGGAGTCCCCATAGCCACTGTTCTCCTGGATTTGCAAGCTGAAGGAAGGCAGGAGACAACCATCTCTTTCCAAACATGCTCATTCCCCTGAGCAATCGATTCTTTGTTCCTCGTTTGTGTAGACTGGCATTTGCAGTCAGTCCAACAACAGAACTATCTAGACAAATTGTTAATAGCAGCCAATGTTATCCCTGAATCCATGCTTTTGGGTTACATTGCACTTACTCTAATCTGTGGATAAACTGCCCCACTGTTTTTGAATCTGAGGAACTACTGCTGGGATGCCTGGTCTGGTCTGATCACGAACTTCCTTCCATGGCTAGTTGTGAAAATATTCTATAATTTTAATAGTTGGCAGAGCATGCAATAATTTTTCCCAGGAGACCCTAATTATTGACTCTAATAAAATGTCATCCTCTCAAGTTATTTGCATTCCTGTATCAATACTCAATCCAAAACTGGCATCTGGGTCTAACAGAAAAGGAGAATTGAAACCCAGGTAGGTTAACACAGAAAAAAAAAAATTAGAGAACCTTTTCATCTCTGAAAGTACTAAATCACACACTGACCACTGAAATAACATTCCTTACCAACCCTTTTCATGCAAATGTTATGTAATATTGTGAAACACACAAATAAGCCTCCTCTGTCAGGATTAAAGTCCCACAAAACTGCACATCTGTGAGTGTCTGGGGGGCTGGCTGGGGTTCAAATATCTTAAGAGTAGAATTTCCCTCCTCACTGTTCTCTGTGCCAGAGCTACAGTCATTCTTTTCCAAACAATTCATATTTCTTTGGGTACAGTAGACCAGCAACCTTGAACTGATCCCAGACTATTTGTAAATGTATCTGACTTTGTTCAAATATACTAGCATGTACCCAGGGTATTATCTAGTCATAGTGAAAAGGCCAGGGGGAGTTCCTCAACCAAAGACTTTTCGGGTGGTCTTACAAATAGAGCTACCCAGAGCTACCCACTATCAAATCAAAAGCCATCATAATGGATTGCCACAAACCTGGTCTGCAATAAAAGCACTTCCTTTTGTCTTTTGGGCCAATTTCATTAACAATCCAGGCTTAATATTCAGTGTGAAAAAGCAGATTAAGTTGTTACAGGATCTGGGAAATCATCTACTCATGGTCACTCACAGAAAGCCTTTTAAGGGTTCAAGGCAGGAACCAATTCTGACATGTATTTTTTTTCCTTTCTTCCTTTTTTCCTAACTAGAAGGTGGTTGAAGCACAGGCACAGTTGAAGGTTCAGCTATGCTCTTCTGATACATTTTTCTATGTCCTTCGTGGCCTTTTCTTTCTTTGCTTCCTGGCAAAAGAGGAGGTAGCCATTAGATGTGCTCGTTCTCCTGCTGGCAGCCTGGAGGTGGCTGGAAACACTGCAGCCTTACTCTGTGCTGAAACAGGCCAGAAAGCTCCACTCTTACCCAGAAAGTCTTTTGGACCATGCTGCAGTTGCCCGTTTAAAGGAGTAGTGTCATATCAAAACAAATCGAACAGATCCCTCTAGCTCCACCTCATCTTCAGTTTCATTGCTTTAGTGTTTTTCCTATATATTCTTTTAATCCAGTGGCTCAAGTGTTACACGTATCACTTTTTTCTTTTTACTGTTCACTACACATTAGTCACATTATGGAAAGTACGGGAATTCATTTCTCCTTCAGGCCTACTCAAAATCTAAAACACCAGATCCCGCTGTGAACTTTGTCCAAAAAACTGGTTTCCACCAAAGATTTCTTCAGCTAGAAGACTAACATAATGTTCAGCTGCATTTTTTGTTGCAAGACGGCTTGTTCACACTGGTAAATTACTTGCTTCATGCAAACAGATCTTTACACGATTTGCCACAGCCTGGATTTATAAGGTACCGCCTGTCAATTGTCAGTGACTATTAGTCACCAAAACAGTACAGGCAAACAGACCCCCTTGAAGTCTGCTTAGCCAGGCTGATCTAATAATTGTCAAGTTTGAAGCTATGCCCATGTTGGTCAATAACCAAGCTCCCATTCGTGTTGCTCAACTGCTCGGTTTTAAGTATACACTGGGATATGTCCTTGTTTTTTTCCATGCTTTGTCCACTAATTATTGGTGTCCCTTGTTTTTTGGGTGTTTTTTTTTGTTTTTTTTTTTTTTGAAATGAGACATACTGTCACTAGACATTTTCATGCTGTAGTCTGACTATCCATATAAACAGCTTTTTCCTTTTTTTCTGCTGTCCGCATTTAGCGGAACCATTTATTTGCATTACTACAAGTTTACTTTGTCTCATAAACCATTACTTTTATTGATAATTTCAAAGTAAAACAGACTATAATCCCTTTTCCAGCAGGTTTGCTAGTCGTTTGCTCAGCCTCCTTCTATGTGCATGTTTCTCAACCCAGAGCATGGATGCAAGAAGTGATGAATTTATGAGCTCAGAGCTAGGTGGATGATTTCCAGTGTCCTTCCAGGAGCCTTGGTCCAGAAAGACATATAGCAATTGATCTGCCGATAACTTTATTTACCCCAGAAATGTTAATTGGTATCTGTGCATTCTACAGGCCTCCACAGTCCTCTGCAAGTAAGCTGAGGTCTCTTGTTTGCTTGCTGACTCTCTTGTATCCTCTAGCTCCTCCCAAAACTTTAAACCAATGGCTGGGGCTCCTTGAAGATGAAGATAATTCCATCTTTTTCTGGTGGGCGAGCTGTGCAATGCCATCAGAATTGGATGCGATGTCCCACATCCCTTCTGTTCCTTCTTCAGATGTGCATTTAGGTGAGGAGGAGGAGGTGGTGAGCCGAACAAGATTGTTACTGAATCCTCCCCTTCAGAAAGAACATCTTCTGCACTTCACCTTGAACATTCCAGAAAACTTCCTGGCCCCTTGGGGTTACAAGAATGTTAGGAAAATGATGCAATTGTTTCATGTTAATGTAGAGTATACGCGTCATTCTGTATCTGTCACTCCAGAGTTAAAAAACAGCACAGTCACCTCCTCACTTACACTAGGTGAAGCTGGAGATGAGGGGCCATCGCTTGACTGGAGCGGTGACTGGTGGTGGCAAGGGCTCTGGAGAGGGGACTCACCACCTGGGACTCCTGTGCCAGGCTGTCATGGAATAAGCTTATGGGGACTGATGAGGAGATGGCATCAGGCTGCCTGGAACAGGCGTCCCTTTGGTCTGTTATGCAGTGCCTGCAGTCTGCTAGAAATTTGGAAAACCCTGCCAGGGAGATAACAGATCATTTGAAGGAGAAGCTTATTATTTCCTGTTAAATGCTTAAACTGAAGGTGTAGCAGAAGAGGAAGCACTTGAGGCCCTCCACCAGGCTGCAACAAGGCAGTTATTCAAATATTGGCCTTATCATCTTACTGAAGGTCAAATAGAGCTGTAGCAGTTGTGTTAGGAGAGGAATGAGTCTTAACTTATGTGTTTTTGTCTACATGGTAGATACACACTTTCCCATACCTCTGAATTTCCTTGTCATGATGGGTTTATCTGACTGCATTGTGTGCTTCTGTGATTTAATTGTTATGTTATTAGGGTGAGTAAAATAAAGCTGCAGCTTTTCTTTTGCTGTATTAGTGCAGTTTAATTACATTTGGGAAAGGCGAAAAGGAGAGTGGGAGCTTGCCAACATTAATGCTGTCTGTCATTCACAGCCCATTGATGACAAGGAGTTGAAAGCTTGGCAGTTACTCTGGTAATCAGCAACCTGGCTGATGACGAATGGAAAAGATTATGTGAAATTTCCTGAAAGGGGGAAAAAAGTGCTCTCCAAAGAAATAAAATACAAAATAGGAACAAAGGGCAAAAAAAATCCAACCCCCAACTTCTAAATCCAACACTAAATCCTTTTTATAATGTTTACATGAAAGATACGACATGAAACAGTTATAATAAAAGAAAAAATCCACTAGTAAACTGTTTAATGTCTATAAAAGGGATCTATGTTTCTAAAATAGGAGCACAAATATGTCTGCTTGATTGTTGCTAAAAGTGATTTGGAAATGGACTTTTTCCTCGTAGCTGAAGAATATGTATCCCTGGTAGAAAAAAAAACCAACTTTCATCACTGTAGATGGCATCTCAGTTGGATTTTTTAATTTACTAACAATGAAACTAATCGCTAGAGCCATTCCAAATATATCACTCTTGATCTTCCAAAATATAAATGCTTTTTTGTTTTCTTCTTTGTATTCACTCTACCTAATTCTCTCCTTTTAATATAGGAGAAGGCATACTAATTTCGTCTTATTCGTAGTAACAGAGTGAACTGCTATTCAGACTTAGATGTACTTGCAATAGTCCAACTTTCAACATAGTAGAAATCTTCAAGAACTCCAGTAAAATAAAACTGGGAACTACATCATTATTTAAGGAGAACAAATTCTAGTAGTTATTTCGTTTTGCTGTAACCTGCACAATGGATGATTTGTGACATTACTCATTTGTCTTAATTAAAACTTGAATATAATTCGAAATCCATTTTGGCATCTCTGGTATGAAACAATGTGACTTCTCCGAGGTTTTGTGCTGTCATTTTTCTGTAGCTGCTGGATATAGCTACTCAATTTCACACTTCACATAATTACTCTTCAGTATTCCAGACTTACACCTTTCGTTTTGCTCGTGATGGGGAAGGTAAAAGGCTCTATGGTATCTATAACGTTACTGTATTAGTTTAAAAAAAAATAAGAAAAACCTGTATTTGGACAGTGTAAAATCATTTGCTTGGTATGTGAGCAAACGTGAGATTTTTTGGTCTCTTCTGTCGAAGACAGCATAACGCAAGAAAAAAACAAATGCCTTTTAATCATCATGTTAAGGAACTGAGGCAATCTGAAGCTTACCAGCAGGTAATGCTGTCTACGCAGGACTGTGAATAGGGATTTTTCCTTTCACACTGTTGAGCAGATACATCACTGTGTGGCTTCGGGCTTTTTTCCCAGAGGCAATGTACAGCAGTTCCACATTTTAAGATGGAAACATCTCACCACAGTTGAAAGACCACTGAAATTTAATGGAAAAATATATATAAGAATGATTTCACTGCTGTATTTAGTGCTAAGAATTAGCTATGTATTTATTAGATTTAAAATACTGCATGCTAAAGACCTCTCCCCACTAAAGAAATGTCAGTACTGATACAGTATTTATGTATTAGGCCTAGTTTTAAATGTCTATGGAAAAGATGAAAAAGTCAGAGCAGAAACCCCATTATTTATTTTTTATGTTAGCAACAAAGGCCAAACAACAGGTCTCTCCATTCCTGGACAGGGAAGAGATAAAGCTACTTTGGACAAGGCTTCCTGTGTATGTCCTTTACTCCATGTGGTGATTATGCTTAGGCACAGCTTGATGTTTTTCTGTACTTGTCCAGTTTTCACGGACACGCAGAAATGCATCAAGCTTAGGCACACAAGCGCTAACTTGTATGCTGTATATTCAGGAGTCTCAGCTAGGACCACCCTGAATGCATAGCTCAGCTGTACTTGCACATGTGCATTAAATCTGACCCCTTAGGGAAGTATCATCATGTGTACGAGCCGTAAGTCAGGCAGGACTAGGAAGTGTTACTTAGTGCATATGAATGGACAAGCTCTGCAGTGAAGGCCCAGGAATTTTGATGTTTCAAAGCAGCACAGGGGAGGGGAACTGGGTAACATGGGACAGGACAGGCCACAGATTTCAAAACTTCAGGCTGTCAGTCCGTGGTGGCCTCCTGTGCCTCTTCTGCAGCGACATCATGCTGGCAGAAGTCTATGGGAACTCCTATCAGTAAAAATCAAACTGCCTGAGATTCATAAAAAAAAAATCTAGAGTATATTAGATTCCTTCACTTAATGCAGGGTTTCAAAGCACAGACCCCATGAGCTGGATCACAATCCCATTACAAGTTCTGACTAACCGCAAAGTGTATTATTCCATCATTTAAAAAAAAATCCTTATTAATAAATCAAACATTATTTTTGTTAATACTTATGTGCATCTATTCAAATTATAAATGAAATTATAGCTAACTTAGGTTTTGTCCTCGCTGTTATATAAACTGAAGTAACTTAAGACATACAGATGCTTGCTGTTACAGTTCTGAAGATGGTAATATCACTGAGTTGACTGAAGTCACTGATGAAGCAGGTGGAACAGGTTGCAAATGGTGCAGGAAAACAGTTTTTCAGAGCTGCAGCTTTGGTGGACAGAGCGAATATCTTCTTTGTTTCAATTCATTTCAGTAGTTTATTGAGTGAATACTTTTTAACTCAGAACTGAAAAATCAGCTTAAAGTTAGGGAAAAAAAAGAAAAAAAAATGCCTGCATGCCTGTTTTCCTCCTGCAATCTATGACTAAATCTGAGGGGATAAGATCTACACCGTGATTGTGAAAGACATGGTTGCTAAAAGCTGTCAATTTAATTCCGTTTCTGCAGGTCATTATTTCAGTTGTTTCATAAAACATTTTAAAATGCAAACATGATTTTAAAATGCATCAAGAACATTTAAGGTAGACTAAGATCCTAATTAATTAACAGTTTAAAATGATGTTATGTAAATTTTAATTGAATGACAGTTTTCATACAAATAGAACTTGACATAAAATGTAAGTAAAAAAACTAAAAATGTGAAGTATTATTTTGTAACATAATAAAGAAATATTCTGAATAAAAAACTTTTAATTCCAAATAATTAAATGACTGTACATATAATGTCATCTCTTTGTTGAAGCACAGTATTTAAAGAGACAGATTCAGTAATACTCATCAATTGCAAATTTAGGTTTAAAAATGAAAATCAGTTGCTCGAGAGGTAATTGAAAAAAAAGTAAAAAAAAAAAAAAGTCAAATAATAATTAAATTACTAAGATCAAGATTTTTCTGCTTGTTCTTTTAAACCACAATTAAAATTAAGGATTTACATAAAATCACTCTTACCATATCTGGAACATTTCATTACCAATTTTTAATACTGAAGGCAATAATAAATAAGAATGGTACTTAGCAGATTCCTTTTTCTTTTGGTAGGAATTTATTTCTCAGATTTCCCATGGGGAAACTATACAGCCTCAAGATTTCCAAAAAAGGGTGGGTGCCTGTAATTACATTTCTAAGCTTGCATTCAGGCATCTGAATAAGTGAATTGATTGTGAATATGCTCGGCAGCTTCTAATAGGTCCTAACCATTAGGCTGATCAAAAAAAATTCAAGCATATTTATATTGTTGTAAAAATGCTGACATGTCAAAATGCAAACTTTCAAGATAAATACATGTTTTCCCCAGTAACAGAAACCATACAGACGAGTGTTTAGGGCCAGTCTGCAGTTCCTGATTTACAGTCAAACCCCATGTCCACACACGTGGAGCCAGTGGGGGATCACTGGGTGACAGAGACACTAGCCCACACGTGGCGGCCTGAGTTCATGTTGGGCTTTTGCTTTGGTCTGTTGGGCAGATGTGTGATACATGCCTTTATTTCCTCCCAAAAACGTCCTTTATTTCATTCTGTCATAAGAGAAATGTTCAGATGTCAGTGCTCTTTTATAGATCGTAATTACTTATTTCCCAGCTCAAAATTTTTATTTATTTATTTTTTTACCAGTGGACAACTTTCTATGTGCACTGAAGGCAGCCCTAAGCCTGCTAATTGTTGCTAGATATCGAGCAGACTTCCTCGCATAGTTGGCGATACTAAAACAAACGCGTAGGAATTAAATTTATTCTGGAGAAGATTTCGAAATATTTCATTTCAGGACCGCTTGACAGACGTGCAGCGAGGCCCCGTTCTGTGTAATTTGCCTCTCCTCCATGTACGCATTTAACTCTCCTGCTCTCCTCTCATAATATCATAGGAGTATAATATTATATATTTATGATTCTTTCATGGCCTGATTTTTGAAGCGAACAGAGCGCCGTGCACGCTCAGTCCCGCGGGGAAACACAGCAGAGCCTGCCAGGGAAAGGGGGCTGCCACCGCCACCTGCAAACTTACCCGCTGCCCTGTGAGCACCCTTGGGCACGCGGATCGCCACGGCCACCGCCAACGGCCGCCCTCGCGCCCAACGGCCGCGCTTTCAACTAACGGCCGCCCTCGCGCCCAACGGCCGCGCTGCCAAATCACGGCCGCGGTCCCGCCCAACGGCCGCCCGTGCGCCTCACGGCCGCTCTCCCGCCGAACCGCCGGTGCGCAAGGCCCCTGCGCCCCCTCCCCGCGCCCTAACGGGAGGAGGACGAGGAGGAGGGCCACGGCGGCCCGGGACCTCCCGCCCAGGAAAGGCCGTCGGTCGCCCCGCGGCTCGCCGCCCGCCTCGGGGCCCTAGCTCAAGCCATCCCGGC